>PVLD010032229.1:0-14897 GCA_004027595.1 Dinomys branickii
TGAGATGAATACACAATTCTCAGACAAAGAAATACAAATGGCAAATAAATATATGAGAAAATGTTCCACATCCTTAGTCATTCGAGAAATGCAAATAAAAACAACATCGAGATTTCATCTCACCCCAGTAAGACTGGCCAGTATGAAAAAGTCATCCAATAACAGATGCTGGCGAGGCTGTGGAGAAATAGGGACTCTAATACACTGCTGGTGGGAATGCAGACTGGTGCAACCACTGTGGAGAGCAGTTTGGAGATTCCTCAGGAAACTAGGTCTAGAGGTTCCATTGAAACCAGCTATTCCTCTTCTGGGTATTTTCCCAGAAGATCTGAAAACATCATATCACTCTGATATATGTGCACCCATGTTTATAGCAGCACAATTTGTAATAGCTAAAATGTGGAAGCAACCCAAGTGCCCATCCACAGAAGACTGGATTAAAAAATTGTGGCATTTTTATATAATGGAATATTATTCAGCTATAAAGGACATATGAAGATTAACAGTCATGCCCAGCGAACACCCTCCTAAGCACACGCAGCGGGATTGGAACCTCCTTACTCCCTCCGCATCTTTTCCACCAGCTGCTTAGCAGGTCCTGTAGGCCCTGGGTCCCATCTGCTTTCCACCAACACCCACCCTAACCTTCATGCACATATCTCTTCCTCCTCAGCTTTAGGTTAGTTGCCAGAGTTTCCTTGAGTTTTACAAAGTTTTGGTAAATTGTCCCTTAAGGTTATTCTTTTCTTCTTCTAAAGGACATGATGAAGAAAACTGCTTTCACAGATCATGATTTGGAATCAAGCACCTACTATTTAATCAGATTTAAAATGCAAGCAGGCATCATTTCTCCTGTGAGCTGCAGAACAGGCTTGGTATCCTGTCCTTCTGGGGCAGTTTTTCAGGGCCTCTTCCTGTTGTCCTAGTTCAATTTGAATCTGGCCTCAGAAGGCAAATGCAAGGACTTAGACAGGGGACAGGGCTCTATCCTGTCATGCTCTGGACTAAGGAAAACATAGCCCCTGACCTCAAAACAAAATGTATTTGAAGACTAGCCTTGCTAATGTTGAGTCAATTCAGCTAAAAGAAAACAAAAGTAGACATATAAAATTTAAACTCTTACAGATGGAGGAACTTTGAGAGATTATCGAATCTGTGGTTGACCATCTAAAAATACTCTTCCAGTGACTTTCAGGCAAGGAAATTAATTCCTTAAGTATAAGTCAGACACTTAAAAGGGTGATTATCATTAAACAGTCTTATTCACCACATACTGAAAGAAGAGGTGATATCACATGGCTCTGGGGTCTGGAAAACTACCAACGAGTTAATAAAATAGCTGCAGAGAGCACACAGCTGAGTGACCTGGCTGGACGTGGTCAAAGTTAACAGCAGGAATTACTACCCTGATAAAAAAAAAAAAAAATGACCAAATGTAAACTTGAAACTCTATCTCCAAACCAAGGCAATCTCAGAAAATGTAACAGCCTTAGCTGTAAAGTGATGAGTTAACAATCTACACTTTCAGGGGGGAAAAAAAAAGGCCAAAATAACAGTGATTTGAGCGAGGCATGAATATTCAATTCTGCCTATGATGAGAAGTTACATTAATGATGTGAGGATTTAACTGACAAGCAAATGCTGCAAATGAAATCCTTAATGGAAAGAGAAATATTTTTTCAGGAACCCATTGTAGATAATAAGTAAATTATTACCAACTTCAATAAAATATGATGATGAACATGCAAACCTTTAATGTCTAACATTAGGCATCACGGAACAATGGAGGTTTCAGAAGGATGAGCACCTTTTCATGCGCTCGCTTTAATTTTAAAGTATCCACCTCTCTGTGAGATTTCTTTCAGCTCCTAATAAAAGAAAGCCTGTAAGAAGGTTTTAAAGGTATTCTGTATTTTTAAAGGACTAAGGAAAACTAGAGTTGCCTTTTTCTTCTCCACAGGTAAATGTGAACTTTTAAAGCAGTATGTGATTATTTTTCTCTTGGGCTTGTCAATAAACACAAATTTATAATTTATAGAATAAATTTCACAAATAAGTACTATTTAGACCTCCATCCCATTAGACAAAATATAATTCATTTTCACGTTTTAGATACCAAAATGTCCGATGGTATTCAGTCACTAGGTGTTAGTCTGTTGTTCTTGGAGGAAAAGAAGATGAAGCAAACATTTCAAGGGCTTCTTATTAAGGGGCAGCATTCATGGAGCAAAATTTATTTGGAATCCACAGCAGGGTGGCTTACTGGATGAATGCTCAAGCTGAGTACTATTTATCAGCCACCAAGCAGTCTGTTTGGAGAAAAAGCAATTCCTTTTTTCTTTCATTCTTCCTTTCATGTTGCTCTCATACAAGAAGAGAAAGTTATTTAACCCATCATGATGAAACTCCAAAGATCCTTATTAAGAAGAATGGAAAAACAAATGTGCAACTAAGAAAATACCCCGATTTCCAATATCTCCAACAACTAGACTATAACAGGTAAAAAAAAAAAAAAAAAAAAGAAGTGGCCCAAAGAGAAAGAAACTTGGGAGCTCAGGAATCAGAGTTCTCCATAGATTTCTGAAATTGTACAGGAGATGGGTGGTTTTCACAGACATGAAAATGGAATTGAAGTGATACATTTCCATGAAAGGGGAAACACACTTAATGTCTAGTAGCACAGAAGACCAGGACTAGCGTGCGTCCCTTCGTCCGTGGTGTGAAGCCAGCACAGCAGTCCGGCCAGAGGCCCGCTGTGTAGCTGCGTCATTCTCCGGCTCTGGTTCCCACTCGCGCTTCCCACCCTTGTGTGCTCCCAGCTCTCCTGACTTTTCAGTCAGCTCCTCTCCAGCTTCCTTTGGTCCTCACTTCCCTGGGCAGACGGCCTGGTTGTAGACTGTTTCTCCCCCTTGAACGTCAGCAAGGACCCCACCACCCTATTCTTCACACCATTCTTGTCCTTGACATCTACACTGCCCGGGCTCCTGGACCCATTAAAAGAATCAAAGTCGGGGTCTCCAGACTGCTAATTCAAGCATCACCTTTGCAGTAGATTCACTGGCTCACTGGATCTTCATTAAACTCTAATTTATCTTAGTTAAAATAATGAAGGTGGCAAATTCCCACTGGAGGGCTGGGACAGAGGGAGGAAAGAACACTTTAACATAGCAAAACAATTCTATTTCCCCTTTTTGATCTTTCAATTAACCTACTACAGCACTAAGCTTTCATTGTGATGGTTAACTTCAAGCTGTGCAATCAGTCACTAATGTATCATAACCCCTACTTTTCTTTTGGTTAAGATGATCACAGAGAGTTACCCAGTGCAAATAAGCAACAAACTCCTTGTACACATGAGAGTTTTCCAGACTCTCATGCGAGGAGAGGAGAAAGGTCATGTGTGTTTGAAACTATAAGGATATAAATGCATCCAGCATTGCTTCTAGGGAAATGTCATTTTTCAGCAATGGCTCTTTATTTCACTTTGGGCGAGCTGATATTTCATGATTATTTTATTCTACAAAAAGTCAGAAGACTTGAAACTGTAAATTAAATGATGAAAAATACAACTAATCCTTACATTTTCTCTCCACTATAGATTCAGCTGGCTAACTTAGGTACGTCTCTTCCTATATCACTAGGGAGTTATACAAGTGAATCCTGGGACCTGACACTGTCAAATTAGAAATGTCTATGCTCAGTAAATAAACACTTTGTTATTGATAGGATGTTCTCTCATTTATCTTAGTTTCTAATCTCACTTGGTAGCTTTTTCCTAGTTATTAAAAAAATTCTTAATTTATTAATGAAAAGAAAAAGACACTTCTCAGAAGAGTTAGAGGAAATTTCTAGTTGATGCCCTAGAGTTGGAAGCTGATTCTGGCCATGAGTGCAAGAAAGTAAAAAGTAACAAAACTAAGAGAACGAAGTGAACTAAGCAAGGTCATAATTTCTTTTTTCAAAAATTCTATTCTTTTCTTTTTTAAGTATAAGTAAAACTTTATGTTTTATTAAATTTTTATTAGTCCATATTTACAGCACATAATGACTAGAATCATGGTGGAGAGCCGGTGCACATGCATAACACATTTTAACTTTTAAAATTCTCCTTCCTCTCTCCTTCCTTCCCCTTCTACCTCTTGTTTCTCTTCCCTCTGCAAAAGTCTGTCTCCCTGTTTCTTATTATCTATTTTTTCTTTTTGCTCTGTAATTCATGTATACTTTAGACTTCTCATTCAAGAGAAACCATGCAGTATTTAAACCAGTGTATCTGATTTATTTCTCCTAACAGTATGATCTCAAAGTGCGTCCTTTTTCCCCAAATGACTTGTTTATCCTTCTTTACGGCATGGTAACTCTCTGTTATGTAGAAATACAGTGTTTTCTTTATCCAGTCATCTGCTGATGGACATATAGGTTGCTTTCAAGGTTGGCTTTTTAGCTAAATCTTGGAGACACTCAAACACCCATCAACCAAGGAATGAATAAAAAAGATGTGGGTTTTTATATACATATAAGGGAGTACTACCCAGCCATAAAGAAGGATAAAATGGAGACTTTGACAGTTAAATGGATGCAACTTGAGACCACACACAAAAGTGAAATAAATCAGACTCATATGTGTTAACATCACATTGTCTCACTAGTGTGAGAAATTGAACTAGTAAGTAAGATTCAAAAGGTATAATAAGTATTGTGAATTGGAAAGAAACTGTTCAAAAGAAAAGACAAACTGTAATGTGGGAAAAGGAAAAAGAAAAACATATTTATACATAAAATAGTTAGATAACTATACAGCTAGTTTCTCTTAGTTTATTGAAAAGAAAGGTTTGTGCTAATATTGTTTGGACAAGATGTCATGCCTATGTCTTGTACTCTGAATAGCTACTATGAAGACAACAATATGCAATGTTTTAATTATTGTAACTCTCCTGCTAACCTGTTTTGAAACTCTGTTTTATTGTTATTCTCATTTTTTTTCTCTTTAACATGAAAAAAAATGATTTGACTGTTGTGAGTGTGCTGCTCATGGATCACCGTAATATAATGTCTTTAACTCTTTTGGGAGATACCTAGAAGGAGAAGACTGGGCCAAATATTCTGAACAAGAGTTGAAAGTGATTTAAAATGAATAGTCCAAAGCAACATATCAATTTAGCAGAATTACTACAAGGATTATTAAACACAAATACTTGGACAGAGAAAAAATCCCCTTAGTATATGTTTAAAGTACAAGTTTAAATAATTGCCTCAGATGTTGAAGTAGTTTAAAGTTAGTGGAATGTTTGAGAATTAGAATTTCCTTTTTTGTAGACACAACATCAGAAGAGGCACAAGGAGATGCATATTCAGAGCTTCTCTTAACATAGTTCTATAATGTTTTTTGTTTTATAACAATTTTATTAAATTATTATAACTCTGACGGTTCAGTTGGTGTTTTATCAGAAAAATGTTACTTTTCTCCCTGATCAGCTACAATATCTCTGCACCTCTTCCTGCCAACCAGTCTTTTTTGTCTTATTTCGATCTAAAGAACAAAGATTTGGGGTATCATGAATACTTTTTATTTTAGTCTCATGACTTTTTTATGTATATAATGCTTCCTGCCAAATAGTTGGGCCCTTAGAAATATAGATCCAGCCTGTAGCACTGCACGCTGTCCTCTGGTTGACCGTCTGCACCCATGAAAGACACTCTTGTCAAAACCATCCCCTCTGCCCTGTGGTTGCCATTTTACCCCCAAGGATTTCCAAGAGTGAAGCTATTATATTGCTCCAGCTACTGTATTTACCCCACTGAGTCATATTTTGGCTACATGCCTAAGAGAAGGAAGACTCAATACTGAATTCAATGAACTTTTTCTTCAGCATTTTTAAAAAACACTTTTATAACAAAGGTTTAGTGGCAATGTGATTGATAATTATATCAAATACAAAATATATGTGTCATTGTACTTAAATAATGAATTTTAAAAAACATTCTTATAAGTTAACTTCATTTACTCTGCCATTGACTTTCATCTAAATTCTAATATACATTCCATGGGCTAAAATGTGGCCTGTACATGTAGTAGTAGCAGTGTATAATTAAGAATGTGGTACACATAAAAATCAAATATCTAAAAGATAAATGACATTTAAGAGTCAAACATTAACTAAGCCTGTAAGGAATTTTTGAAATTGTAAAACTGTAAACAAAAACAATATAAAGCAAAAATAATGAAACCACAGTATGCTAAGAGAAACTGAAAACATATTCATGCTTCAGATATTGCTGCTTCTTTTAAAGAAAAAACAAATTCTAGTTCTCAACTACCCCATAAACCTCAAACTCCTTCAACATTTGAGGTAATTGTTTAAATTTTATGTGTACTTTAAACACAAATTGAAGAAATTGGTCTCTCAACATCTACATGTAATAGTGTGAGTAGGAACAGCTAATTTGCTGTGTTACCTTAGAATTCACTTTAAATCTCTGATCTGCTTCCTCATGTATAAAATTAAGAGGAAGAAGAAACATCTGCTTCAGTAGTTTGCACTTCAAGTTTCCTTAGAGATGTTTCACAGACAACAAGAAAATCTAATTTCATTTGCATTATGTATTAAGAGCTCACGCAGGGACACCATGAAAAGATACCAGGGGTGGGCTGGGGTTTTAGCTGACACCCGTATGACTTCAAATACACAAACACACACACATACACAATACACACACACACACACACGCACCCTAAATAGAAACAGAGTGCCTACTATAGGGACATAGCTTCAAGACAAGTCAGTCAGCTGCACCACATTCCCATACAGATTGCCATCCTGGAAAGCTTTTCAGTATAGAAATTCCCAGTCCCCTGAACTCACCCACTATCTCATCTTTTTAAATTTTGTTTACTCATATGCTCTCAAATTTTTCAATGACTAATGTAATCAAACAAATATGAGTTTTATGCGTAAATCAGTTGAAACTCAAATGCTCAAGTGGCTTGCTATGAAACCCTGGACAGTTTCTTCAGAACTGCTTTGGTTTGGCCATTTTAAAATAGATGGCAAGAGCACCATTAGCCAGCCACCGCAGAACTCAGACTGATGCCCCACACCCAACGGTTACTGAGGGTCACACGTTAGTCTGGGTCACCACTGCCAGCCACCTGGAGAACCTGGACAGACATCCCATGCTCTGAGGTCATTGTGAGCTGCACCTGAGTTCAGAGCACTGTTAGCGAGCCACTAGAGGAACTCAGACTAGCTCCCCAGGACCCACGGACATTGTGGATCATGCCTGAAGCCCTGGGAGCCCTTAGCCATCTGCCTGGAGAATTCAGACAGGTGTTCCAAGTCCTGCTGACATTGATTCATACAGATACCCAAGAAATCAAAACCTTGATCAAAAGCTGGCAAAACCATTTGAATGAGCCAAAGATAGACCTTGAAGAGAGTATTGCAGCTAATGACTGATAAAGGAAAGCTCTCTTTAAAAATTACAAGGAACCAGGAAATAAGAATTCAACAGCTGCAAGACAATGACAAGAGAAACAACATAAGACTGACAGGCATCATTGAAACAACAGGAGTCAACACAAACGACATAAGAGGACTCTTTGCAGAAGTAATAGCAGAAAATTTTCTGAGTATGGAAAAAGAATCTGCCATACAAATAAGTGAGGAATACACAACTCCAACAAGCCATAACAAAAATAAAACTACACCCAGACATATAGTAATCAAGATCCCAGAAATCCAGCACAAGGATAGAATATTAAAAGCTGTTAGAGAAAAGAAACAGATCACCGATACAGGAAATAGAATCAGAATCACAACAGATTTCTCAAAACAAACCATACAATCAAGAAGAGCTTGGAATAAAGTATTCCAGGTACTGAAACAAAACAACTTCCAACCCAGACTGTTGTATCCTGCAAAACTATCCTTCAAATTTACTGGAGAAATAAAATACTTCTATGACAAAGAACAACTGAAGAACTTCAAGAGGGCCAAACCAACCCTACAAAGAGTGCTAAAAGACAGCTATTCTGATTACAGACAATGCAAATTTCAAACCAAGAATGATCAAAAGAGATAGAGAAGGTTACTACATACTTGTTAGGGGAAAATTCAAGAGGAGGTGATAATAATCATAAATATATATGCCCCCAATATGAAGGTACCCAACTATATAAGACAAACCTTTATAGACATAAAATGCCAAATAACTAATAACACTATTGTAATGAGGGACCTTAACACACATGCACACAAAGAGATAGATCAACTGAACAAAAATTCAGCAAAGAAATAGCAGAACTGAATAAAACTTGTGAACAAATGGACTTAGACATTTACAGAGTGTTCTACCCCACAACATCGGAATACACATTCTTCTGAGATGCACATGGGATGTTCTCTAAAATAGACCGCATACTAGCCCACAGAACATGCTTAACTAAATGCAAAGGAATTGAAATTATCCCATGCATACTGTCTGACTACAATGCAATGAAATTGGAAATTAATGACAAAAAGAACCACAAAAACTCCCTAAACACATGGACATTAAATAACAGCCTCCCAAACAACCAATGGGTCACAGAAGAAATTAAATGGTATCTACAAACAAAAATGTAAGTACAACTTACTGTAATCTGTGAGATACACTGAAAGCAGTCGTCAGAGGGAAGTTTATAGCAGTAAGATCACACATAAGGAAAACAGGAAGAGAACAAATAAATAGCCTAATGCTGCACCTCCAACTTTTACAGAAAAAAGAACAAGTCAAGCCCAAAGCCCAAAGAAGGGAGTAAATTATAAAGATCAGAGCAGAAACTAATGCAATTGAGACAAACAAAACACTACAAAGAATTAATAAATCACAAGCTGGTTCTTTAAAAGAATAAATAAAATTAATAAACTCCTAGCCAACCTTATCAAAAAAGGAAAGAAAAAGCTCAAATCCATGCAATAAGGATTGAAAAGGGTGAAATCACTACAGATCCTATAAAAGTGCAGAAGACCATCAATATGTACTTTCAAAACCTTTACTCCCATAGGATGGAAAATACAGAAGAAATGGACAGATTCCTAGAGAAGTGTGAATTCATAAGTTGAATCAAGAAGAAATAGAAATCCTTAATAACCCAATATCAATTATTGAAATTGAAAATGTGATTAAAAACCTACCAACAAAGAAAAGCCTGGGTTCTAATGAAATTCAAGAAATTCAGAGAAAATTTAATGCCACTTCTTCTCAAACTCTTCAATGAAATTGAAAATGAAGCAATTCTCCCTAACTCATTTCTGGAGGCAAGTGTTACACTGATACCAAAATCAGAGAAAGACACAGCAAAGAAAGAGAACTACAGACCAATCTCCCTAATGAGTATAAATGCAAAGATACTCAATAAAATATTAGCAAACTGAATGCAGCAAATCATCAAGAAGATTATACACCATGACCAACAGTGATTCATCCCAGCGATGCAGGGATGGCTCAATATATGCAAATCAATTAATGTTATACACCATATCAACAGAGCCAAAGACAAAAACCACATGATCATATCAATAGATACAGAAAAAGCTTTTGACAAAGTCCAACACTCATTCATGATAAAACACTAAAGAAAATAGGAATCAATGGTCTTTACCTCAATCTGATCAAAGCCATCTATGACAACCAACAGCCAACATCATACTAAATGGACAAAAGCTGAAAGCTTTCACTTTAAAATTAGGAACAAGACAAGGATGTCCACTGTCAGCACTCCCATTCAACATAATTCTGGAAACATTGGCCAGAGCAATTAGATAAGAGAGAGATATAAAAGGAATAAAGATAGGAAAGACAGAAGTGAAATTATCATTATTTGCAGATAACATGACACTCTACATGGAAGACCCCAAAAACTCTACCAAAAGACTCCTAGAATTAATCAACAAATTCAGTAGCATAGCTGCATACAAAGTTGACAGTCAAAACTCAATAGCATTCCTATACACAAACAACAAGCACATTGAGAAATTAAGGAAACCATTCCTTTCACAATAGTATTCAAAAAGTTGAAATACTTAGGAATCAGTCTAATAAAAGAAGTGAAAGATATTTATAGTGAAAACTACAGTACTCTGTAAAAGGAGATTGAGGAAGATTTCAGAAAATGGAAAGACATTCCTTGCTCGTGAACTAAAAGAACCAACAGTGTTAACATGGCCATAATTCCAAAATTATTGCACAGATTCAATGCAATCCCAACGAGAATACCATTGGTATACCTCAAAGATGTGTAGAAAACTTCCCTAAAATTCATCCAGAACCAGAAGAGACCCAGAATAGCAAAAGCAATCCTGGGCAACAAAGGTAAGTCAGGTGACATCACAATCCCTGACTTGAAATTATACTACAAAGCTACCATGATAAAATCAGCATGATTTTTAAAATAAAATAAATAAATAAATAAAATCAGCATGATATTGGCAAAAAAAAAACAGACCTGAGGATCAATAGAATAGACTGAAAGGTGCACCCACAACCACAAACACACTCAGGCAACTTAGTTTTGACAAAGGGTCAAACAACTTCACCAGAAGAAAGATAGCCTCTTCAATAAATGGTGCTGGAAAGACTGGCTCACCACACGCCGTAGACTTAATCTAGACCGATGTCTATCACCATGCACCAAACTCAAATCAAAATAGATCAAAGATTTAAATTAAAACTGAAACACTAAATATACTGGAAGAGAAAGCAGGTAAAAATCTTGAAGACATACGAGTAGGCAGAGAGTTCATGAACAAAAACAAAACTGCACAGGAAATACTTCAAAGAATCAACAAATTGGATTTCACCTTGTTGAAAAGTTTTTGCACATCTAAGGAAAAATAGAGTAAAAAGAAAACCTACAAATTGGGAAAAAAATTTATCCAACTGTCTGTTGGACAAAGGACTTCTAACTAGAACACATAAGGAACTAAAAAAAAAAGCTCCCCCCCAAATTTAAAGACCCAATCCAAAAATGGACATCTGAGATGAATACACACTTCTCAAATAAACAAATACAAGTGGCAAATAAATACACAAAAAAGTTCAACATCATCAGACATTTGACAAATGCAAATTAAAACAACACTGAGATTTCATCTCACTCCAGTTAGAATGACTATAATCAAAAAATCAATCAATAGCAAATGCTGACAAGGCTGTGGGGTAAAAGGAACCCTGCTTCACTTTTGGTGGGAGTGTAGACTGGTGCAACCACTGTGAAGATCACTCTGGAGATTCCTCAGTAAACTAGGAACAGAGGTCCCCTTCAACACAGCTATTCCCCTCCTGGGTATTTTTCCGAAAGAGCTACAAACATCATACCAGAGCGATATATGTGCACCCATGTCTATAGCTGCTCAATGTGTAATAGCTAAATCATGGAAATAAATCAAACGTCCATCAACTGAGGAGTGGGGGGAAAGTGTGGTATTTTTACATAATGGACTATTACACAGCTATAAAAGAGACAAATTTGAGGCTTTCATAGGTAAACGGATGCAACTAGAGTCTATACTCATAAGTGAAATAAATCAGACCCTCATATATAAATACCATTTTGTCTCACGAGTGTGAGAATCTGAAAGAGTGAATAAAATCTCAAGGGTATAGAGGATATTGTGAAAGGGAAAGAAACTGCTCAAAGGCAGAGAACAACTGGGATGAGGAGAATGAGAAAAAGAGAGAAGGGAAAATATGTATAGACTGACAGACAGATACATACATACATACACACACACAGGAAAGCTGAGGGAGTTGTACTACTGGCTTCTATTGCTTTATTGAAAGGAACAGTTAATATTTAATTGTTTGATCAATCTTAAATGCCCATATTTGCTTAACTGAGTAACCAATTAGAAAATAACAATATGCAATACAATAACCATTGTTAATTTCCTACAAAAAAATTGCCTGCAGTAACAACAATAATAATTATAAACCTCACAAAGTCACTGCATATAACTCAGATGGGGGAATTGAGTGACTTTTAGTGAGCGATGAAACTTCTGAAAACTCCCACCTTTGACTGGCATTTCCAAGAATGGGCAGTTGTCACACTGCCGTTCTTTGCCTGCCTGACTCTGTTTTCCTCAAATGTTGCTTCTGCCTTATTGCATATGGAAATCTTGTTTCAGGTTCAATAAGCACTAATAGATAAAAGCAAGATCACATATGGTGATTCAGATATTTCTCTCTCCCTGGTTTTCACTACCATATATAACTCTGTATTTCTGTACCTTCCCCCGGGATTCATCTGTAAACTCTAAATCTTTCTCTGTTATGAAGAAAAACTTCTTTTAGTGAAAAATTTTGGCTGCCACTAACCTTCAAACCCTAAAGATGGGGAGACCCTTATTGATCTACACATTCTCCATATGTATTATACTCAATGACTACAAAAAAATCCTAAAAATTTCTAATCATTTTAATAATTTGTCCAACATTTATTCCATCAATCCCTCATTATTTAGTAGTCAAGCTCTTAAAATGTTCACATACCTCCTTACCCAAACTGTGGTTCATGGTGCACCACTTGTCAGCATCACCTGGGAACTTACTAGGAAAGAAAAATCTCAGGATATATTCCAGATTAATAAACTGGAGTCATGGGTAACCCCATTTTTCTTGCCATGCAATCTTCAAAAGCTCACTCAAGCTTAAGCCAATTGAACCCATAAATTCCTTAGTCTCAAGGATCCATTTTAAACTGTGGAAAATCACACAGTTATCCAATCAACATCGCTTAGAATTTGTGCTTTGTGTCTAACAGCAGAAGCCTTTTCCTCTCCCACCCCATCACCCCTTGGAATCAGTAGGGAAGTGCAGGACTCTGATTGCTCCATGAAGCCAGCCTGTAACAATCAAAGAGTAAACCTGAGAACAAATCTAACACAAGTTGATCTTCCCATATCCAAAATGCTTGAGAACAAAAAGGATTCAGGTTTCAAATATTTTCACATTTGAGAATATCTGCATAGACTTTATCCAGTTGAGCATCTCTAATCTGAAAATACAAAGTTTGAAATGTTCTCAGTACCAAAAATTTTTTAATGCCATCAACAAAGTCAAAAAAATTCAGAATTTAGAGCATTTTGGATTTCAGACTTTCAGACTGGGGCTGTACCTCAATATGCAGGATCTGATTGAGTTTCAAAGTAGTGAAACCAGACTGAGATTCACTGCCCTCCAAAGCTTTTCCTACCTTTTCAGCAACAGCAGACAAGTGCAATTTATTTCTTGAGGCTGGCTAGGGAATCTACAGCCTACAGACTAAATCTGGTTCATACTACTCCAGTCTTTAGAAGCATCTTTACCTTTTTTTAGTGGTAGAAGAAGACATGAGAGGATTCTGGAAAATGGTAGGAACCACCAGGAATCTTTCTCCCTACCTAGGCAATAATGGCACTGACAGAACTCATCGGGACACCGGAATTTCCTGAAGGCTTACCACTTCCAGGAGAAGGTTCAGAAGGTAAACTGCATCAGCTGTAGTCAACTTCAGCTCTTACAACTGTTACTACACTATGCATTAACTATGCATTAACCCCCTAGCTCCAAAGCAGGCAGCAGAGTGTCTGAAGCAGCCTACACACCTGTCAAGACCCAGAGTGAACAACACTTAGGCTGCCCTCTAACTAGCAGAAACCTATGAACTGATTACTGATCATAATGAGAACAAAACTTTAGGAAACTAAAACTTAAGACCAAAACGGCCAGCGATCACACAGCACCTGTCTCTTTCTTTTTCTGTTATCTTGCTTGTACACCTCACTTCTGGTATATTGCCTGTACAGCCCACTTCAAACCCCCTATGCTTAACCACACCCTGTTCTGTCTCTGTAACTCAGCGTGCTCATTCCTGCCTAAAACCTCTCTATAAAACAGCCCCAATGAAGGCTCAGGGCTCAGACTTTGAAGTACACAGTTCCTCTGAGCCCATTGGCATAATAAAGTATGGTTCCCTCCACCTCTTGAGCACCACTCAATTTCTTTGCCTCCACTAAATCTAAAACTGCTGTAACAATCTCCTCTGTATCACAAATGTGCAGAGGAAAAGGCACCTGGCTGCTGTTGTTGCACATCAACCATTGTTGCAAGACACCAGACCATCTTTCCAGCTGAAGTGACCACTATGGGATTTAAAACACCAGCACCTTTTCCTCCCTCCCTTTATTTTTCTCCTTTTGAGAACCAGATAGAAGGATCAGGACATTCAAAAAACAATGGCATATACGGGGAAATTTAGAAAGTAAACATTCATGCCCTGGGAAATTAGACAGAAAAGACCTGAGGAAGACTAACATTTACAGCTCAAGCTGATTCTTGGCCCAGAGACTTTTTTTTAACAAAACAAAACAAAAACAAAAGCAAATGGAACAAAACTAAATAATGCAATCAATAGTGAAAACCACAAATGCTAGGAAAAGGAGGAAAATCTGAGTTACAGAACTACCGCATTATTAGATTCAAACATCCAATTTTAAATAAAAGATCACAAAGCATGTAAATAGTAAAGTCCCTCTTCAAAGAAAAAATAAATCAACAGAAACTGTCCCTGAAAAATGCCTGATGACTGCTCACCTAATCTCAATCTTCTAAACAACCATCTTAAAGGTACTTGAAGAACAAAAAGAAGATGTGGAGAAAGTTAAGAAAATTATGTATTGGGGGCTCCGGGGAAGATGGCGACCAGGTGAGCAGCAAGGGAGCGAACCTCCTTAATAAACACCGCCAGCTCGAGACAGACTTGGCGAGCGTGAATGCCGGGACCTCGGCTGGGAAGTTTAAACTGGGCGTATTTCTCTGAGATGCCGGGGGAGATGTGGTAGGGCGGACCAGGCTGCCGGGGCGAGACGTGGGAAAGC
>PVLD010032230.1:0-14903 GCA_004027595.1 Dinomys branickii
TCTGACTAAATTTGCATGTCTGTATATGGGTCCATACATCTACAATTCGAAGATATCAATGGATAAAGCAACAACAACTGTTGAGACCATATCACCTTGTCTATAGATTAGTTGTGATTGTACTATTTTCTATGATAATGGGTGTCTGTTTGTCAATAGGTTTTTGTACTTTTATGTTTCTAAAATAAAAAAAAAGAATATTTTGCGTTTAAATTTCACACAGTGTAGTTAGAGAAGGCAACTTGGGACCCCAAAGCAGGAAATAAACTGTTTTATTTATGCACTGAAGACCAGAGAAGTGAGGACGATTATCTTCAAATCCATTTGATGAAGAAAGACCTTGGAACTTAGAAGAGATGTGAACACAAGGGTTTTAGGCATTGTGATCAGCAAGAGGTCACATTGGGGACAAGGGGGTCCTGCGTCCTGGGTCCTGGAGAGTTGCAGCCCGTGGTGGAGGCTATCTCTATGGGCATGAGGTCAAGTTGGGCATCAGAGATTTCAGCCCTCAGGAAACAGGCACCTCTCAACTTCATTCCACCTCGTGGGCTGTATGCCTTTTCTCACTGTAAGTATGCCGCAAACATCAGAGCTTCCTGAGAGATGGGGAAAAGAATCCTCTGGCTGCAACTGCAAGGGGAGGAACACACTCTCCCTCACTTTCTCATCATTTCTTATTGAACTAAAATAAAAGATCCACTGACCTATTTGCCTTTATGGATTCTTGCATTTCAGAAGCAAAAGTACAAACTGGAAAACTATTGTAGCTTATAGTGTGCTGTCCCATGATGAAGGTACAGATTAAGCAAAAACTCACAAAGTGGCTGTGATTGTAGGTTTCGGGTATGTGAACATCAAGGAAGAAGCTGAACTGAGCAACCCTGTAGATGGAGCTGAACAAGGCCACGTCCTGTGAGCACGGAACCAGCTGTCGTCTCCTGGATCCTACTTCTTCCTCGGAAAGGCGCTTCCTTACTAAAGCCCCTTTAGACGCCTTTTTAGTTTCATGGTGGGAATCTGTTTCATGAAGAGGATGATTCTGTTTCTGCTGCTTCTTCAAAAGCAGCAGACTGAGCTGACGCCTGCAGATGCCTTGGCAGTGCACAGGTGTCGCTAACATCAGCAGAGCCAGGCGCTCCATCAGCGTTCTCTGGAAGGGAATCCTCAGTGGGGCACCAACCTGCACAAGTGCTGGTCCAGGACAATGCATAGTAAAGTCATCTGTGCTAATTATCACCTCACAGCTGTGAGTATGTGTGTGGTGTTCTCCTACCTCAGAGACACGCGGGCTTATTGCCAAAGATGCTGGACTCTGGTGGGGAAGAAAGGGCCCTATTAATTGGCTTTCAGCACAGTAGCCAGGCACAGAACAGGTGATGGTTTCCAGCCTCCATCCCATCCCCCTTCTTGGGGTAAGTGGCCTCTCCAGCACAGCAGGTTCCCCTGGCTATGGCAAGCATGTGTCCTACAATGGCTTGGTGTACCTACAGTGGGAGACACCCAGGAACATGGCTGTGTGTGTCTGAGGCTCATCAAAACCTGCAGCTCAGGGCATGGTGAGGGGAAGTGAAAGTTAAAAACTTTAAAGATCATGAGATCAAGTTATAAAAGTATAAATAGAATAGCCTTCATCTGGGTAGTTGCAGAACACAGCTCATTCAAAGGAGGGACTAAAGAAACTTCAATGAAATGACAACTTACAATAGTGCTCCTGGGGCAACAGGATCCAAGAGGAGACTGAGGATCACCTGTGAACTGTAAGAATGCAAATCCCTCAGGGCCCCTGGTCCTGAGAGGGAGGAGGGAATGAATTTCTTTTGGAACCTGGTCACAGACTACATAGAGTGACCATCTGCACAACTGTGAACTCATGCAAAGTAATACAGGCAGTGCCGGGCAGGGATGTCATCAAACAGGTGGCAGAAGAGACACCTGCACCCTTCTCCTCCCTCCCACCCTCTGAAGCCCTGGGGAGCCCTGCCGTGGCCCGCAGGACTGGCAGCCAGAGGGGAAGTGAACTCTCAGGTGCTGGAATCCAGATGCCAGTTTCACAGGCACAGAGCACAGTGCAAGATTGACAAGAATACACTGACAGGGCCAGCAGAAAGCTATCCAGGGGACACTCAGAGACCAGTGTGCTTGCCACTGATACACGCGGTTTTCTAAGACAATCTGTGAATTCCTTTTTAGCTTTATTGTACTCTCAGGAAAACCTCCTGAGCTTGTATCAGGCAGTGAGCTGAAAAAATGACAGCAAAACTGAGACCGCCAGGAAGGAAGAGGTGGGGATGGTCAGCTGAAGGGACAGCACCGGCTGCCAGTTAGCCTGGCACGAGGTCCTTACTGAGTGGGCTCAGGAGTCTCGTATCCCAGGCAGATTAACAGGAAGGCAACGACTGAATCTGAGGTCTTTGCACATTTAGTAATTCAGGGGTAGAATCACAGTGTTTTCCTCTGTGGATTATTTTGCAGCAAGTAACCTCTTCATAAGCAGGAACGTTAACTTCAGGATTTCTCAACAAACTCAGCATGATGCCTCAATGGTGAGACTTTAAAAAAGACAACGAGTATAGAAAGGAAAGACAACTACCCTCTTTTGGTAAGTGCTCTGGCTGGTATCAAGGCAATGAACTCCGTTGAGTGAGGGAGCCAGCAGACACCCCTCAGTCAAAGGCCAGCCGCAAGCTAGAGGTTAAAAATACGTGCACTTTCTCACCTGGGTAAACCAGGAGGGGCTTACGCTCACAGAAGATTCTCCCAATCCTCAGGGGCTGAGATTTACAGGAAGCTGCAGGAGCAACTAACTCTGTCATGTTCAGACAATGCAGGTGTCTAATGATTTGTGGACCAGTTTAGTGGAACCAGTTTAGTGGAACCAACACAGAATGCACAAGAGAAAAGTGCATGTGTAAGGGAACCCTGAGGCCACCACGCCTACCCAAGACCACAAGTCAGGGACAGAAGGCACAGGGAGGGGTGAGGTGACCACCGCAGGCTTCATGGAGGAAGTGGGGTTAGTGTGGGGGTCAGTAAGGGTGTTAGGGCTCAGCTGGAAACTCTCTCCTGCATTCAATCTGCATTTTCAGTTTAGTGAAGAGGCATTCCGTCCTTCGCTCCTTCTTCCTTCCTCCCTCCCTTCCTTCCTTCCTTCCTTCCTTTCTTTCTCTTTCGTTCTTTCTCTTTCTTTCTTTCTTTCTTTCTTTCTTTCTTTCTTTCTTTCTTTCTTTCTTTCTTTCTGATGTCAAGTTTGTGATCCTGCCTCAGCTTCATGGAGGCCATTATCCATTCAAATATATGAACACTGAGCTTAGAGTTGTTAAATGCAACAAATGAGGCAGCTCTCCTCTTGGAAGTATTTGTGTGGATAAAGGTTTTTATTGGGGTGGGATATCAGGAGTAGAGTTCCTCTGTTGTATGGTGTTTTCATATTCACTTCCTTTTTTCAGGACTAAGGATTGAACCCATGACCTCTACACTAAGCTACATCTGCAGTCCTTTTCCTAATTTTTAAATTTTGAAACAGGGTCCCTCTATGTCACTGAAGTCCCTCAGGTTAGGCTCAAACTTGTGATCCTTCTGCCTCAGCCTTTCAGACTGCTGAGATGACAGGTGTGCATCACCACACCTGGCCTGTAGCCACCTTTATGATAAGCTGCTCACCATTTTACATTTTCCCCAGCAATCTATCATGGGGTTGTGGTTTATAGCAAGAATATTCCCCAGATGCCCCACCTGCTCATAGACAGGGTTTTGGGGTGAGGATTGGACCATGAGGGTGGCAGAGCTGACTATGGAGGTGACAAAGCTGACGTGCTGTGGGACCTTGTCCTGATAGGAATATGTGGGTCACTGGGGTGCAATCTGGAAGTTCCATCTCTCCTGCCTTTTCCTCCCTCTCTGCTTCCTGGCCTCCATGATGTGCACAGCTTTTCCTCCACCAGGCCCTTCTGCTGTGCCATTTCTGCGCTTCTGCCTCCTGACTGTGGACTGAAACTTCCAAGCAGTGAGCCGAGGTGACTGCTGCTCCCTTCATTTGTGGGTGTGGGGTCCTTCGTCTCAGAGAACAGCAGGGGATTAAGGCAGGCGGTTCCGCTCTCTGTCCTCGCTCACACTTGCTACTGGTTCTCTTGTTTATAGGATGCATTTTAACAGACGTGAAATTTTATCTTGTGGTTTTATTTGCATTTCCTTAATTACTAATCATGTTGATTAGTTTTGTATACTTTTTAGTCATTCAAATAACTTATTTGATGAGCTTTTGGCCAGATTTTTGTAAGCATGTCTTATTAAGGAAGTATGAGTTATGTCAACCAGGGGTAAGTATTTTGTAGGAAACATGTTTACAAACAGTTTCTTTTTTTTTTTTTTGCGGTACTGGGGATCGAACTCAGGACCCTGCGCTTGCTAGGCAAGCGTTTATTCCACTGAGCTATATCCCCAGCCCACAAACAGTTTCTTCCAGTCTGTTGCTTGTTTTTGTCTGTTGATTTCTTTTTAAATGATACAAAACTTACCAAGTTAAGGGTGCAAATTTTCTCTATCTGGCTGTGTTTCCATGTGCCCCAACATCACATATTGGTTCCTTAGTGTTAGGTCAGGAGGGTGCTAGAGCTGACCATGACGGAGATGCTGTTGTGTCTAGTTATTTTACACACATTTCCTGGGGAAGGGGCTTCCCCACGGCAGAGCTTCAAGACAATCAATCACAATTCCCTGTTCCTGTGCTTCCCAAGGGGCAGACAGCAAGTCAAACCATGACACAGCTCTGGGTGGAGCTTTCCGGCGAGCTGGCCCCAAAATCAAAATTCCACAAACCTTTCTGCTTCTTTTCTTATATTTCAGAAATGCTCTCTTGTTCCAGAGTTTCTGAAATAGTGGATTTTGACATTTTTGTTACAACTGTTCGTGCTTTCATTCAGGAGCAGGCGGGTGGAGCTCATCAGCCTCCAGACGCCACTGTAATTTCTGAGATGACTGTGGATTTACCCCACCTACCTCCCCCAGAGGGCCGGTGGTATTTGTCATATGAGAGGTCCCAACAGAAGCGTGGGTTGGCGCTCACATGTGGAACACTCCTGTGACTGTAGATGACCGGGTAGGGTTGTTCCCGTTACTGTGTACATCCACGTTTCATTTCTTTTCAATGCTAAGGACAGTTTCATCCTGTGCTTGTGTCACTGGTGTCCGTATGTTCACTATCAATGAGGGTTTGTGCGGTTTTTTATTTTTGTGGGGTTATTTTTGTTTATTTTTAAGAGTATCCTGCTAGGAACAATTTGATGCAAATCATTATTATAGAGTTTTAGGTAGCAGGAGTGTTTCAACAAGGGTTGCTCTCAACTTTTATTTTTGAAAGACTACTGCTAGTCCTCAGCCAGTTTAAAAGATACTTTCAATGGCTGTAAACTTTTATGTTGATATTTTTTTCTTGTTCATAAATAATACCATGGCTTGTATGACTCCTGGTGAGACCTATGACTTCCTTCTTTCCCTCTATATGTGACATTTCTCTTTCCTATAATTGTCTTTTATATATTCTCTTTATCTTTTCTCCCAGTGTTTTGAATACAAGATGTGGGGCTGTAAACTTATTTGTGCATATGAGTCATTCTTGGGTTTCTCCAAAGTCCTTCCCACTGTGGATATTCACTTTCTGTAAGTTACCAGCCACTACCTACAGCCATTTCTTCTGCCTGCTTACTCCTCATTTCCACTAGGATTTCTGTAACATACATATATTAAACACAATTTGCTACTGTCACATGGTTTTTGAACTTTTTGTCAGGCTTCTCAAGTTTCTCTTCCTGTGTTTGTTTCGCTTCAGCCTGGAACGATGTTATCGCTTATTTCTGTGTGGAGTGATGTTCCATTCTGCCCGTCATCCTCTTCCAGGACTTTATTCCTCCCTGCTCCCATCTGTTGCATTCATAGCATTGTGTGGTGACTTACATTTCCTCTCTGCTGGAACTTCTCCGCCCACTTTGTAACACTGCTGGTCCTGCCCAGTAGATTCCTCATTGCATAAATCAACTTACCTCATTCCACTCTCTAAGAAACCCCTGAGTTTGCTGACCATGTTCTCTTTTAAAAGCACAATCCTGTTGAGATACCACTGATTATAAAATATATGATACGCTGTACACCGTACACCATCACGCACATACGTGATGCATACACATATATCCAATTTGGTGATTTGGTGAATGCATGTATTGTGAAATATCACAATAGCTAACTGAGATATCACCTCACATAGTTACCATTAGTGTGCATGTGGGTGTGTAGGAAAATTAAAGTCTATCCTCTTAGCAAATTTAAAATATGCAGAGCCCTGCAGCATTTCTAACTGGTCTCATTGCCATCAACTGTCTCTCCAGACAGTGTTCGTCTTCTGGACACGAAACTTCACACCCTGAGTCAGCTCCTTCTCCACAGCCCCACCCACCACACTACTCCCTGCCGCTGTGCCTTTGACTATCTCGGCCCTGCGCACAGGTGTGACCATGGAATAATTTTTCTACATCTTGCTTGTTTTGCTCAGCATAATTTGGTTACAGCTTCTTTTTGATGTTCTGTGGATCTTGTAATTTTCAGTGGAGTATCAGGCATGGTGTTTAGAATAACAGAGGAAATGAGACAGGATGTTTATGCTGAGAAGTGGGCGGCCTCTTTCTCACACTCTCAGGGCCCAGACCCAGTGGCTGTAGGAGGGAATTGCGCTGGGGGGACTGCTGGCAGCAGTGACCTTCTAAGCACCCTGATTCCACACCCATGCAGGTGTGGGGGGACCGCCTCCTGCTAAGGTAGGATCCACACAAACAAATTCTCTGCCAGGCCCTCACCTGGCATCAGCAGCCTCCTCAGCTGCTTGCTGTCCACATTCACTCCTTCCTCTGTGTTAAAGGCTGTATTTCTTGTGTGCTGTGTGGGTGTAGGAATCTCACGCCCTGCTGCTCGGGTCCCTGTATGAGCTGGTCTAACCCACCTGAGTCCAGGCAGGATTGCTTAGCATTTGGGGGCCCCTCCTGACAGAAAACTCATGTAAAACCTTTCCCTTTTCAAGGGAGCACAAAAGATTTCTTTCCCACCAGAACAGCAGCAATACTCTCCTTTGCCCAGCGTAGAACATTGAGCTGAATAGCAAGTGAATGGTATCTGCCATCCATATGGAACATGGGAGGCAATGTTTAAACATCAGTTCCCCAAGCTAACTGCCCACCGATGTTTTCAAGTGGAGAGACAAGAATGTGATGTGCCCTACCCCAGATATTTACATGTTTTCTTTTAAGAGATGACAGCTGATTGCTTCCTGAGATCCCGCCTCTGAGCGGACTTAGTCACCTGCTGGCTCTCATAGCACCCGCTGGCCCCTCTGGAAAGATCTGGTGAGTAGGTGCTTTCTGTCCTTGTTTGGAACCTTTTGAGGTATTCTGAATCATGATGCCTCATTTGTATCTCTTAAGGATTACTTGAATGTTGTTTCTTGTTTAATGTAATGTCCATCTCTTTTAACTGCTGTGCTCTACCAAAGGCTGCATCTTTCTTCTTTTAAATGAATTTTATCATGGAAATTCAGTTCACCTGTTCCCACTGCAGTCTTTGCTTTCATTAATGTTGGTTCTGTTGATTAAGTAATTTATTTTCTTATTGTTCATTTGAGACAATATTCTCATGCAGCCTTTGTCTTCCCAGGGGGAAGCCAGACTTCATGATTTCTTGAATGGAATTAATAGAAGCTAATCAATCACGGCTATGCCTACAGTACCATGATAAACAACAGATGTTTCTCACTGTGATTAAGTTGGAATAATAACAGTGGAGGAAATGTCCATTCATCAGCACTGCCAAGAACACTAACGTACAGTTTCGCCCACAGAACCGCCAGCTAGTGGGGGCTGGGATAAGGGTGCCTAGGAGAAGCCATCAGGATGTCATCCTACTTTGCACTCACCACAGAAAGGTTTACATGCCTCTGATGTTCAGCCCTGCCTGTGCTGGGCAGGCTGTGGGTGCAGGGCCATGCAGTACCCAGGACATCTAGCCCGAGGGAGCAACGAGCCCCAGCAAGCCCTGCCTGCAAGGGGTTGCCTGAAAACTCCCTTCCTCTGGCACTCCTGAGACACAGCCTGGCCGGCTCAGGGAGAGATGAGCCCCATTCTTCACAAATGACACCAACTCTGCTGACCTTGAACTTCCTGCTGCTTTCTGTTCACTGAAACTGGGTGAATTCTGGGGTGGTGGAAAGATCCAAAGAATGAATATACCCACTGTGATCTGTTCTTAAAATGATTATTTCCCCTGCTTTTCCATGTTTCAGAGAGGGAGGGGGAGGGTAGGGGGAGAAGGAGAGGGAGATTTACCTAAGAAGCATTTTTTCATGAAAGGAGATACTACTTTTGGCAGAAAATTAAGTACCCCATTTCAACCTCCTGGTGAAATTAATAGAAGCACCTCTTCCTTGAGATCTGGTGGCTGGTTGCTCCCTAGGTCCCCTCAGGGCTTTCCCGGGGATACACTGAGAGCAGCAGGGGCACAAGGACCTTCAGCAAGTGTCTATGACCCAGCACTATGAAAGACTGAGACTGGAGGGTCACAAGGGGAGCCTAGCCTGGCTATTTTAGTGACTTAGCCAGACTCTGTCTCAAAATAAAGCAGGCTAGGGATGGAATTCAGTTTCAAGGACTTGGGTTCAATCACAGCATCAACAAACTAACCAAACAACCAACCAACCAACCAACAAAACTAAGACACTGCCTTGGACATCCAGTGCAGAGCATGTTCATCCTGGTCATGCTCTCTTCTCAAGCTTTCTCCCGGTGGACAGGGTTGCTCATCAGCTGTTTGAAGTTTCTGTCCTCATGGGAGAAAAGATAGTTCTGACATGACAAAAACGTCCTGTTCTGTTTCTAACCAACATCTTTCCCCACTTTTCCTGGGTCCCCAGCCTCACAGTGTCTGGCTGATGTTCCGTCCACTGTGGAGCATTTCTTCTGTGCCTGCAGCCTTCTTGTTAAGGTGCATGCACCGGGTTTAGTTTCTGCTGAGGTTTGTGTTCCAAGTGGGTGTTTCCGAATGTAAGATTCCTGCTCCTGTGGGGGAATTTCTATTTCAGCTCTAAGAACCTTGCATATTAAATTCCCTTTGCTGTGTGAGTCCCTGTTTACTTCTTCTCTGTCCCCTTAACAGCAGTAAGTGGTCAGCTTCCTAACCTCAGCTTTCTGCTGCATACATCATGCTCTCAGCAGCCGGGGGCACAAAGTCACCTTCCAGATGGTTCCCATCTGAGAGTCGAGGCCCATCTGTCCTTTGTGAGCTGTGCTCAGCATCCAGTATCACAGTGGGGCATTCTCCGTCCATTCAACTCTTTTCTTTTCCAATCTTAAATTACCTGTGAAAGTAACGTCACAAATAGTTTTCAGTCACTTATGAAAATAATTTCACTGTAAAATAATACCACATCTTTTTTATCTATTCCTCAGTTGATGGCCATTTGGGTTGATTCCAAGATTTGCTAGTGCTTAAATTTTCTTTTTCTGACCAATGTTGCATGCTTATATCTGGTAATCTGAGCACTTAATTTGAAGACAACAATGTGCAATATGACAACGATTGTTGCATTCCTACCATCGTTTTTAGTGAAGCTCTGTATCATTTTTGATGTTTTTTTAAATTATTTTTATTCTCTTTTATGATTTGATCAATCTTGCATTCTTACATCTGGCAATCTGAGCAATTACATTGAAGACAATAATATGTAACATAACAACCATTGTTAATTTCTTATCATCTTGTTTTGAAATCTCATATCATTTTTATTGTTCTAATGTAGTTATTTTGTTGTCATTTTATTTGTTTTCTTCTCTTTATTTTTTATTTTATTTTATTTTATTTTATTGGTATCAGGAATCAAACTCATGACCTTGTGCTTGCCAGGCAGGTGCTTATGACACTGAGCTATATCCCCAGCCCCTCTTCTCTTTAAAATTAAAAAAATATATAAATTAATTAAAAGAAAATAATTTCAGAATCTTTCTCAAGACAAATGTTTTCGTTCAACCAGTGCTTTCCATAGTGTAATGCATTCCTCCTCTGGACTCCTAAACTAATGATCACTGGATGACTTAGAATTCTCAGCTCTGTTTCCAGAGGCTGACAGCACCTCCTCTGAACACAACTCACACATGGACTCCACCATGCAGATGGGGGATCCCCGTTCCACGTTGTTTTGGGGAAGTCCTCTATTATGTTACCTAAAATGGTAGACTGTCCAGATTATCAACTAATACCAAATTTAGCCAATCTAACTTCCTTAAAAAGCCAGTTTGTTACTGGTCCAGCTACAAGTGTAAGGGTAGAAAAATACTGAGCCATACAAATGTCTTTACTTGTTATTTATTTTTACTTTTAAAATAGTTTTTCCATAATCCTGAGTATAATGGAGGCACAAATATATTTGAGATATGCTACCATGAAGGCTTACTTAACACTCAGTGAAATCTGAAGATGATATGATTAAAATGCAAATTCTTAAATAACGTACATCCTAATCAGGATAAAAAAAAATACAACCGTACACCCAGACCCAAGGTTTTCCCTCACCCTGCCTATCTCTCTGCTGCTTGTGCCTTCTGTTTTATTGATACATCTATATTCTTTTCTTATGAAATGGTTTTGAGGTTATTCTGTGTAGGGTAAATTAGTAGCTCCTAATTTTTTATTGATAAATGATACTTTGCTATGTGGTATGCCCCATTTTTTATTCATTCATATCATGATTGGTGTTTAAACTTCTCAACTAATTGTTCTTATAAATGAATTTACTGTTCATATTCTCATATGGTTTCTTGATGTGTGACACCTGCAATGCAAGTTTGTGTATGTGTACATATATATGGAATTTCTCATGTGTGACTGCCCAGTTGATGCACTGCTCAGTTATATATATATATATATATCACTAGTTAAAAGAATTACTATACTGGCAAGTTATTTTCAACAGAAATATGATGAGGTTTTAGTCGGTCCATATTTCTTACAGCATTTGGTGTCATCAGACTTTTAAGTTTTAGTTTTTTATTGAAGATATGTAGATGGAAATAATTAAAGTTTTAATATCAATTCTCTTGCTGATGAATGATTCTGAATAAGTTTTCACAGGTTTTCCAATCATCTCTACACCTTCTTTACAGAGATCTTGCACCTTTTGCCCATTTGAAAGGATTGTCTTTCACTCTGAGTTATAGGAGTTTTAACACAAACTATATAAAGTTTGTTAGTGTACATCAGGCAAATTTTCTCCAAACTTATATTTGCCTATTCATTTTTGTAATTATATTGTTAAGTATTAGAAACAATTTAAAATTTTTCATAAAGGGTAAATAATTTGCTATTTTATTCTGAGCAATTTTGAGATCTGATTTAAAAATCCTTGCTGTGAACAAAAGAGTACTTCCTTTTTCTTCTCTTTAAAGCTTTATTCTTTTAATTTTAATTTCTTGGGTCTGTGAACTCCTTAAAAATCAAACAGTAAGTTAATTCCATTCCCAACTTTAATTGAAGACAGAAACTCTGAAAGATCACTTTCCCTGTTTCCACATTACTTTTGTAAAAAGAAAATAGAAGCAAATGTGTTAAAAAAGAGAGATTTAAATGACTTAAGGAAGAAAAATATCTTAACCACATGGATAAGAAAACAAGTTGCTATAACCGTTCCATGACAGACAGAGGGGCATTCAGACACCTAAAGTAGCTTTTGTCCTTTCAGCCTCTGCCAAACCTAAAGAGACAATCTGACATTTTAAAATAAAAATTTTAAAAACTCACCTGAAAAACCAACCTGGAGTGGAAATGATATTTTGAAGCTGTCTCAGAGCATGGCAACTGCACAGCACTGGGAGAGGAGACCGTCCCTGCTGTCTGAGACCAGAAAGGTAATTTCCATAGTCGACTTCAAAGCCTTTAGATCACCAGTTACAGTTTGGAAAGTTAAAGTGCCCTAAAAAGACACTGAAGTCCAGGTCGAATTCTCCAAATTTTGCTTTGTCAAGAATAAATAAAGCAAATACACTATTGTAACTTACCTAAATTCTATAAATCCACAGAGATCATTGATGGGTACTAAAAATTGGAATACATGCAAATCTAATATGGAGTGTTTGTGCTTTTTAAAAACACCTTCAATACATAAGATGTTCATTCTTTCTGCATGTCATTTTCAAAATTCTCACTGCGCTGTCCCTTTGGAAACCACATTTAGCACATTGTGTTCCATACCTCATTCCAGTGGGGAAAGAGCAGGGTAAAGTTCTTACTGAGGATGATCACCTAAACTGCCCAGAAAGAGTCCAGGTGGGGAGAGTGGGTCAGTAAACTTACTAGTGTCCTTTGACTCAGCTCCTGTCAGCTTTTTAGACTCAGAAAAGCATGTGGCTTCACACATTAGCTTCACAAAGGCGATTTTATGTTCATTATTAGTAGATGCCTGTGGGGTTAGGAGAAAGGACAGACTCAGGAGGCAGTGATTATTAAGACACACGAAGCCATTCAAACTCTGAAGGAACAGAGTCCTGCCCCTTCCCATGCTGAAGACAAAGGATTACGTTTTCCAAAATGGCCACAGTGATGCTGGGAGTTCCGGAAAGTTCTCCCACAGTCTATGCAGAACTTAATAAAGACGCTTCCTCCTGGCTTGGAGAACCTGCAGCTGTCCTCAGTGAACCAAGGAGAATTCTCAGTTCTCTTCGGTATTTTTACGTCTCCAGAGCTCTGTCTGTGTGAACTTTCAGCATATCACCACTCTTGACCTATCTAAGCCACATCTTGCCATATATATGTGTATATATATCCCAAACAGAAAGAATACCGAAGCCCTATGCTGCTGCCCCGAGATAAAGTAGTTTAGTTCCTGGATTTGAGAATAAGACACATTTGCCTGTTTTTTTCTTATATCACATCGGAATATCTACAAAAGCTCTCACCTGGGCACCTAAAAGGAATGACAAATATTTTTTTTTAAGGTGCAAAGTATTTGTGCCTTTGCAGGGTTTAAAAAAAATGACTGTTATTATCCTAAGCTCTAGTACAAGACCATTACACTCCCTGAGGAGAGTAAGTGTATTTAAGTGAGCTCAATGTCAGCCGCAGATTCACTTTTCCTTACTTCAGAATACCAAAAACTCAGAGGCAAAGGTTCCCACTTCGCTATATCCGAAGGTCTGGGTGCAGTGGACACCCCCTCCTGTGTTGCAGAACTTTCGGGGTGAGTGAGATTTCCACATTTCCTATGGGTGCCCCCTGACATCAGGGAGCTGAGCTTCTGGAATCCCTGGTCTATGCCCTGCCCCACCTCTCACTTCGGCATAGATATTTCAGGGCAGTATCTCTGTTCGTTTAGCAGCAAAGAAAATCAAGGTGGATATAACGTGTGATGCCTAACGATCACAGAAACAGGCAGATGGAAGGCCAGTGACTTCCTGTTCATCTGATTAGCCATACCTAATCTAAGACGACAAGGGGCCTCATCGCTTGGCACTAAAGTGCTTGTTCATTTCTATATACTAAACTACAATGTAAAATTTTATGTCTTTGTAAAGGTTTTATTTGAAAATGAGCATCCAGCTCTTTCATCATTTATTTCACTTTGAACTCAGAGCCAGAACAGAGAAAGTGGTTCTGCGATTTTTGGTAACTACAGTACCTTACTGAGGGCTGAGCCCTACCTGAAGCCATTTTTCGGGGCAGAAGAGCCCACGTCCCTCCCCAGTTCACTAAGAGACCAGCAGCCCATGCAGCTCTGAGCAGCCTGCAGCTAGCACTCAAGGTGGGTACTCACCTACTTTAACCACAGTCCTCATAACTAAAGGCATGTCCTGTCTGACTCATCAAAATGCTCCTGTAACTCATGGCCGCCCATCTCCATTAATGCAGACCTGTGGGCTCGAGTAGGAGAGATGCGTCCCTTCATGCAGTGGAGGTTGCTCATGAAAAGCAGTTATCCTTACCATGGCAAGGACGCAAGTGGAAAGAAATAGGAAGTGGTACTTTGAAGTCACAGGCCCAGTTTGTGCAATTGTGTTTTGGTTAAAGTGCCAGTGCAGTGAACTTATCCTGGTGGCTTGACATAAGTAGGTTTTGTGAGACTTCTCTAGGTAATACAAATGTCCCAATTAAATAAATAATGATACAAATGCAGCGGTGATTTCCTCTGGCCCTGTAATGAACAGTTATGGTTGAGATCTGGAGAGGCCCCAAAGTCTCTTGTGAATGGGAGGTGATCAGATCACGGCGCAGCGCTCATCAGCGGCTTCTCCACTGATGAAGTCAATGACTGAATGTGACTGGAGGTCACTGGCTGGGTGTGGCCTGGAAGGGGGCGTTCTTGTCCCAGGCTCCTCCTTCTCTCTCTGCTTCCTGGCTTTCACAAACTGAGCCGCTGTCCCTCCAACCAGGCTGTTTCTGCCTTGAAGACAGCTGACCATGGACTGAAACTGTGAACCACAATTCACCTGTCCCTCTTTGTCATGGGTGTCTGGCTTTTTGTCCCAGTAAGGACAAAGCAATTAAAATCCAGCCAGGACATCAGCTGCTTTTTGCACATCTCTCTTTCAGGGAAGTGTTTCTTTCTCTAGACAAAGCACAAGAGGTTTCAAGTTTCAACAGGCTCAATCGTTAAGCCGCATTTCTTTTTTTTTTTTTTTTTTCCTTCTTTATTTATTTTTTTTTTTTAGAAACATAAAAGTACAAAAACATATTGACAAACAGACACCCATTATCATAGAAAATAGTACAATCACAACTAATCTATAGACAAGGTGATATGGTCTCAACAGTAGTTGTTGCTTTATCCATTGATATCTTCGAATTGTAGATGTATGGACCCATATACAGACATGCAAATTTAGTCA
>PVLD010032231.1:0-14895 GCA_004027595.1 Dinomys branickii
TTTTCCCATTTTTGGGTATCAGATTTAAAATGTGGAGCTATAAATTCCAAAGGCAGTTCAGCAGGCGGAGGTCTGCTGCAAAGGCTGCTCCAATGATTCCTTCTCTTTGGGAGAATGTCCCTTAAGCTTTCTGCTGAGATTTGTTCTTCTGTCTTCCCTTTTTTGGGTATCTGATTCAAAATATTGAGCAGTAGATTCCACAGACAGTTCAGCAGGCAAAGGTCTGCTGCAGAGGTTGCTCCAATGACTTTTCTTTGGGGGAATGTCCCTTAAGCTTTCTGCTGAGAGTTCCGCTTAAAAGGCAGTTTTCGGAGTCCCTGCAGGCAGGAAGGTTCCAAGGTGCCAGTTTATCCTTTGGGGCTTTCTGCGCGGCCTGCACGATGCGCGCGAAATGTGGGACTGCCGGGTGTTGCCGCTGCTAAAAAGCCGATCTGTCGGGAGTCGCCTGAAAGCTGCGCCGGCTCGGGAGGCGGGAGGGACCGAGCTGGCTATGCCCCCAGAACGCTTGGACCCAGCCAATCCTCCTCCCCGCGCGGAGCGTCTCTGGGCTCCCAGCGTTTGGGGCTTTCTGCTCGGCCTGCCCGATACGCGCGAAATGTCGATGTATTTACTTTTTGAGTGGAAGGACAGGAAGTAGTGGGGAAGGCTCTTAGATGAAGAGGGCAGGGAAGAGAAACATCTTTTTCAGAAGCCCATGAAACATTTTAAAAAATCAGAATTAATGGAAATAAATTCATAAGGAGCAAAATATTAAACTATCCGTTTTTCATCAGGTTTTAACATAACTCAGGACAACTCCGGTACTGACCCTTCAAGAGAACGTTTGAGAGGCATCATGGGTATCACGGCCTGACTGAAGTCAGGGAAGTGTACAGTACTGGGTAGTGGGAGGTGCAGCACACTTTTTTGTTTTTTGAGACAATCTCAAGTTGAGCTCAGTGAGTTGATGGGAGCACCTGCATTCCTCCTGCCTGTCTCTCCAGAATTATAGGTGAGCACACTGTACCTGCTTTAATCCCTTGTCCTTTGCTTCTTGGCTACCAATAGCCACAGCTGAGGCCAAAATCTATGTATGTATATATGTATATACATATGTGCAGGAGGGCTAACATGGTTCTACTAGTGTATTATATCAATTAATGCTAAGGAATAATTGATGACGGGTTATTCGATCAATCTTGTATGTCTGTATGTGTTATCCTGAGCACACACTTCGAAGATGTCGATATGCAAAGCAGCAACTATTGTTGGTTTTTATTATTTTATTTTATTTTATTTTATTTTTTGTCTTTTGTTTTCTGTTTTTTGTGTTTTTCTGTTGTTGAGATGATTAATTGTTTGACCAGTTTCGTATGTCTGTATCTGAGTTCATGTATATACACTTCAAAGATATCAGTAGGTGGAGCAACAACCATTGTTTAGTCCATGTCACCTTGTCTGTAAATCAGCTTTGATTGTACTGTTTCTTATGCTAATTTGTGTCTGTTTGTTATTATGTTTTTGTGCTTTTATTTAAAAAAAATAGCCACAGCTTTGGCTATTTTAGATCTTCCATTTTTGGGGTTTGTTTGTTTGTCTGTTTTGAGAAATGGTTTTGCTATGTAGTTCAGGCTGGACTTGTACTCGCTGTGTAGCTCATGTTGACCTCAAACTCATGGTGATCCCCTGATCTCAGCCTCCCGAGGGCTGTGTTTACACATGTGTGCCACCACACCTGAAAAGTTCTTTGAATTTCCATGTGAATTTTATAATCAGCTTGTCAATTTCTTACAGAATAGTCTAATATGATTTTAGTCTAGTGAGATTATGTTGGATCTGTATGTAAATTTGGGAGGAAGTTGACATCAATATTGAAACTTCATGCGTAGCAGAGTGCAAGGTACTGAGTTCAATTCCTGGTACCAAAAAAACCAAACTGATATTGAAACTTGAAACTCCAAAATAAGATATGCGTGTCCAATGTATGTTTTTTCATTCTCTTAACAATATTTTACAGTTTTTGATACACAAAGTCTTTCCATACCTATTCTCATTTTATCTCCTTCCCCTTTTGATCATGCTATCTCCCCTGCCAGGTATGTGTTCTCCTTCCCTTCTTTCCTACTTTTATTTCTTTAACATTTCACTGAAAACATTTTATTGGCCTTCTGGATAGAAATTGGAATTTACCTACCAGAAGGGTTGCTACCATCAAGAAATTCTTCTGCTGAGCCAGGTGCAGTGGCGCACACCTGTAATCCCACCACTCAGGAGGCTGAGGCAGGAGGATTGCTGTACGTTTAAGGCACCATGGGCTATGTAGTGAGTTCAAGGCCAGCCTAAATTGCATAGCGAGACCTTGACTCCAAAAAGGAAGAGAGAGAGAGAGAGAGAAAGAAAAGAAATAATTTTTTCTACTGGAACCAGTGTGTGGCCCCCTCTTCACTGACTCTGGCCCCATGTGGCCTGTCTGAGGTTTCTTGTCTGTGATGCTGGACCCTGCCTACCCAATGCCCCACAGAAGTCCAGGCTGAGGATACCATCCTGGGTCATATCTCATGCCCAGGTGAATGTGTTCGTGGATCCCAAAATCAAAGTTCCCAGTCTCTGAGAAGTTATTTTTCTTATGGTCCATACTCCAGCCCCTTGACATTTCTCCAGGATCCCTCTGCCTTGGTGGCCAGAGTGCTCAGTGGACGAAAAGCTTCTCATTTCTCCTGATACCAAAGGATCTGATAGTGTATCTAGTTTTGCAAAACACAGGGCTCTGGCCTGTGAGCTGCCCCAAAACTGTGGCTCCAAGCTCAGGCTGTCTCTGCGCTTCCCAGAGACAACAAGGCAAAAAGCACCCAGATTCAGAGTTCCCGCGTGGGAGCCTCCTTTCCACTTCTGCCCACTTGGACGGAGAACAAGAAGAGCGCGAGGATTTTATGTTTGATGCTATTGAACATTGTTGCTAGTTTGTAAAATGCAATTGATTTTTCATATATTGACCGTGTATCTTGTAAATGTGTTAGACTCCTTTTGTTTAGCTTTAGTAGATCCCATTGGCTTCCGTAAATAAAGATGATTTCACTTCTTCCTTTCCAACCTGGATGCCTCTATTTCTTTGACTTGCCTAATTACCACCCAGAACTTCCAGCATAGGGTTGAATAGACATAACAAGAGTGGGCAGCTAGGGGTATAGCTCAGGGGCACAGCTTCTGCCTGGCAAGAGCAAGGTCTTGAGTTCATTTCCTGCTACTAAAAAAAAAACAACAGTGGATGAATAAGTGTCATGTTGTTGTAGGACTTTGTGGATTTCCTTCACAAGGTTGAACAAATTCTCTTTTATTCCTAGTTTGCTGGATGTTTTCTTTCTTATATGTCTTGAATGGATATTGGATACTATCAATGCTTTTTATGCATCTCAGAGATAGTAGTATGAGTTTTCTTTTTTGGTTTGTTTACATGGTGAATTATATTAATTTCCTAATAATAAACTAATGCTGCATTCCTAGAATAACAGAGCCAGGTTACGATTTGTTATCCTTTTAAGAAATCATTCAGTTTGGCTTGCTAAAAATGTGTTGAGACCAGCTCAGTCTAGTTTCCTTTGTAGGAAAGTTAACTACAATTTCAATTTATTTGATGGGCATATGGCTATTTAAATGGTCTGCCTTTTTGAATGAGCTTTAGTAGCTTGTCTCTTTTAAGGAATTTGTTCAATTTATCTATGTTGTTGAATTTATTGGCAAGGTGTTCATGATTTTCTTTATCGGTTTTTCCACATCTGAGTTACTCTTTCATGTCTGAAATTACTTTATCTGTACCTTCTCTCCTCTGTTCCTAACCAGGATGGCTGGAGATTTAGAAATCTTACTGATCTCAAAGAATTATTTTTGGATTAATTGAGTTTTCTTTGTTGTTCATTTTCTACATCATTGATTTCCAACTTTGTCTTTATTATTGCCTTTTTGCTACTTTGAGTTTAATTTAGCTTTACTGTTTTTTTGATGAAAATTGAGGTCTTTGAAATTTTTTCTCACTTTCAGATAGACAGACACATTGATTGTTTTAAATGTCCCCTTAATTAGAATAATTTAGCTCTATCTTACACTTTTTTATTCTTCAGTAATGGGATTGATCCTAGGGACTTTGCACCGAGCTGTATTCCCAGTCCTTTCTCTTGTTTTATTTAGTTACAGGGTCTTGCTAAACTGCCCAGTCTGGGCACCAGCTTGTGATCCTCGTGTCTTTCACCCTTCCAGAGTGCTGGGATTACAGGCCCACGCCACCTCACCCAGATTGCATTCACTTTCATTCAATTTGAAATACTTTCTAAACCGGGTGTGATGGTGCACTCCTGTAATCTGAGCACTTAGGAGGCTGATCCAGGAGGATCATTGTGAGTTTGAGACCTGCCTGGGCTACAAAGTGAACTCAAGACCAGCCTGAACTGTATAGCAAGACCCTGTCCCAAAAAAGAAAAAAAAAACTTTCTAATATATATTCTGTTGCTTTTGACATATTCAGTATTTAGAAGTATGTTACTAAGCTTCCAAATATTTGGAGAATTTCCAGAGATATTTTTGTCTCTCGTTTCTAATAGAATTTCACTGTGACTGGAGAATGGTTTTAGATTTGTTGAGATTTGTCTGATAGCTCAGAATACAGTCTAGTTTAAATGTACCATGGGAATTTTAAAAGAACGTAATTTGCTGCAACTGAATATCTTCTGTACAGTTGGCTATTTGATAGTGCTGTTCAAGTCTTGTATGTCCTTAATGATTTTCAGTCTATTTGTTGTATCATTTATTGATGGGCATGTGAAGTCGCCAGCTAAAGTTGTAGGTTACTCATTTCTTCTACTTCTTTCATTTTTTGCTTCATGGATTTCAAAACTCTGTTATCAGATGCATAAATGTTTAGGATTGTTCTGTTCCCTCAATAAATAGACTTATTTTTCACTATGATACAATCTTCTTGATACCTTGTAATATTCTTTTCCCTGAGTCTCACTTTTTGATACTAGCATAGCCACCCTAGATTTCTTCTGATTAGTGTTAGCATTGTATTCTTTCCCACCTTATTGCTTTTAACTTATCTGTGTCTTTATTTAAAGTTTCATTTCTTAGAAAGTATACAGGTGGATTACTTTTAAAAACATAGTTTAAAAGTCTTTGCCTTCTAATTATAATCTTTAGACCATTGAAATTTATTGTGGTAATCAATATGGTTAGGCTTAAATCTTAACATATTATCATTTGTTCTTTGACTTTTTTCTGTCTTCTTTGTATTAGCTGAGTTTGTTTGTTTCAGTACTAGGTTTGAACAGGGCCTTCCTACTGATCTATTTGCCTAGTCCTTTATTATTTTTTAAATTTGAAAATAAGTTCTTTTTAAGCTGATAAGTCATCCAGGTTAGGCTCAAACTTTTTTTTTTGAGACAGTGTTTCACTATGTAGTTCAGGCTGTCCTTGAACTCACTATGTAGCTCAGACTGACTTCAAACTTGAGGCAATTCTGCCTCAGCCTCCCACAGTGTGGCACCATGCCCAGATTGACTATTTTTAAAGATTCCATTTTATACCCTCTATTGGATGATTCACTTGCATTTGTATTCTAATGATTCCTTCATAATGTACGTTGTTAACTTATCATAGTCTACCTTCAAGTGCTACCATAAAAAATTTACATTTCCATTTTTTCTTTCCAAGTCTTTACACAATTTTCCCATGTTTACTTTTACATCTACTTCATAAAATGTTTTTAACCAGGCAAACAACTTTACTAACCTTACTTCAAATTGTATTCCTAGGCTTTTCAGCTCAATTAACTATAAAGAATGAATTATGTAGAAGCAAAAACTGAAATGAAACATAATGTCCAAAACATTTAGGCTCAGGAACTTTACAGATCTAGATTTTATCTAGATCCCAAACCAGAACAATTTTAAAAAGCAGTCATCACATTAAACAGCAGCTCCCCATAACTTTGAGTTTTATCGCTGTCAGAAGTTGATTCCATCCGTATTGCTTCATCTCAGAAGCTGAATCAGAGCTTCCCTGGAGATCTGGAACTTCATCTTCATCACCCTTGAAGTACAAAGGGAACTTTTCTGTTCACAGACAATGCAGACTCCTTAAACTAGTCCAACTGCATAGCTAGTGGCATAAGACACTGGGTAGCCTTTCTGTCGCCTGCTTTGTCCCCAAATGGTAACAGTGGCAGTCTCTGCTGCCAGGGATGCATGAGTTTTAGGGATATTATAGTGAATCATATTCACTATAGCTGATCACACTGACCTCTTCACTACCAGAGATAGGGTTTCCCCTTAACAACAACTTCTTCAATTCCTTCTCCTCCCTCCCCTCTTCTTCCGCCTTGATCATCTTTTCTAGTACTGGGGATTGGACACAGGGCCTTTGCACTATGCTGCATCCACAGCCATTTTAAAACTTTTATTTTGAGGTAGTCTCTGTTGTAGTTTGGAGCTTTTTAAGGGGAACAATACAGGACACATAATTTATAAGATTATTTTATAATAATCACCCAAAGAGTCATATACAAGAGAATGTAGGAAATTTGTCCACTAAAGACCCCAAGAATCCAGCTAGGGGCCTGGATCCCAAGGCAATGTCCTGTGTGAGTCCAGCTGAAGACCTAGAGCCCATCACAATGGCCCCCAAAAGTCCAACTGGGGGCCCAGAGCCCACAACAATGTCTCACGCAGGCCTGTTTCATGGATGTGCGCTGGGAAGGCCCCAAGATCAGAGGTAAAAGCTAGAAAGTCTGTGCCAGGGGGATGAAGGACCTGTGCTTGCAGGCCAAGGGGTCTGCACTGGAGCCCGGAAGCAATGTTCAAAGAAAGAACCAGAGCCCCCCCAAAAGTGCCACAGCCACCCTCAGCGACAGTGAGGTCCCGAACTCCTCCGATGACCAAGACAGCTGAGTTCCCATCAAGAAAGCCAAGGCAGGGGCTGGGGATATAGCTCAGTGGAATAAGCGCCTGCCTAGCAAGCACAGGGTCCTGAGTTCGATCCCCAGTACCGCAAAAAAAAAAAAAAAAAAAAGAAAGCCAAGGCAGCAAGCTTCTCCAGGAGCCTGAACAGTGCTCCATCTTCCCCTCTGGAGCCAGGAAGCAACACTCTGAGTGAGGACCAGAGCTCCCCCAAGGTGAACTGAAGCTATTCTCAGTGACAGCGAGGCCCCAAGCCCCTTTGACGATGAGGACAGCCAAGCTCATCAGGAAAGCCAGCATGGCAGCTTCTCCAGAGCACCAACAGCTCCAGCAAAGCAAACAGTTCCCTAACAGCTTCTTTCTTTGTCTCCTGTTCTTTTTATTTTGTTGGCAACAACCCTCAGATGGGCCTCCCACACCCAGCGCCATGTTGGTTCAGTTCAGCTGGGTGTCACAAGCTAACCACCAGATGTCAATCCACTGGAGTACCAGTAGGCCCCTAACTGCCTCGGTTGAACTTGAGCTTGCAGTCCTCTTATCTCAGAGACTACAGGCTTAGGTCACCATGGCTGGCATCCTTAACCTCTTTAAGAAGAACCAAATGGGTTTGTTTGTTTAACCATCAGCCCTAGCTCTTCTATAAACCGCTTTCCTTCTGTGAGTAGCTCCCTTTCCCACCAACACGGGCGCAAGCCCACAGTTTGGCCAGTTCTTCCTGCTCCCTGATAGTTTTCCTGTTTTTTTTGCAATGGTGCTGTGCCAGGAAAGGGGTGGAAACTTAAAGGTCTTGCAGACCGGGTCATATGAGGCCAGCCATGAGAGTACAGCCATATGAGGCCAGAAGGAACACCAACAAACTCTTACTACTTTTTAAGTAGCCAATGACCTTACAAAGAGATTTAAATAACAAGAATCAATATTACGCTGGGCATGGTGGCACATGCCTGTAATCCCAGCACTCAGGAGGCTGAGGCAGGAGAATCACTGCAAGTTCCAAGCCAGCCTGGGCTACAAAGTGAGTTGAAGGCCAGCCTGAACTGCAGAGTGAGACCCTGTCTCAAAAAAAAAGAAGAGGAAGAAACGATGTTACGGTGCTATGTGTATTTGCCCACATCATTAATATTTCCAGTACTTGCTGTTCCTTCAGGCGCCTGTCGGTTTTCTCTGGTACACATTTTCCCTCTGCCTGAAAGACTTGTTTGACATACTGTTTCCCTAATCTTTTCTCCCACATATCTAATCTGTGGTTAATCCTACCCAATATGTTTTATTTTAGGCATTGTATTTGTGGTACAGGGGATTGAACCCGGGACCTTTGCATCAAGCTAAATCCCCATCCCTTTTTACTATTTTATTTTATAACAGGGTCTCCCTAAGTCAATAAATTGTCCAGGTTGGGGTTTAATTTGCAATTCTCCTGCCTCAGCCTCCCAGTGGTGACATTACAGGCATGTGTGACCACATCTGCTCAGACCTTGTAGTTTTACTATCTTGAAGTTTAATTTGGGTATTTAAAAATATTTTCTGTGTCTCTTCTTAACCCTTTTTTTCCAGTACTGGGAATCAAACTCAGGGGCTCATACAGGCTAGGCAAGTGCTCTACCACTGAGCCGCACCCCAACCCTTTTTAATTTTTTTTTTTTTTTAATTTTGAGACAGGATCGGATTCATTTGCCTAGGCTGAACTTCTGCTTATGATCCTCCTGCCTCAGCCTCCTGAGCAGCTGGAGTTGTAGATGTGCCCCACCATGCCCGGTTTCTACTTACCACTCGTAAGCTTTCCATTGCTTTCCTCAGCAGACGGAGGCCGGTTCTTATAACTCATTTAAGGGCCTCATTTATTCTACCATCGGTGGCATTTCTGCTCCAGTTTCTGTTGTTTTAAATTTTTCTTCGTCATGGCTCCTCGTTTCCGCCTTCTTTGCACGCCTGGAAACAGGGTTTTAGCTGCCACACATCATTTTCTGCTAGTTTTAAAAATAATTTTGCTTTGTTGTGTGCTATTCTTATACTCATATAAATATTCTTGAACTTTGTCTTGGGACACAGTTAAATTCCTTGGATCTAGTTGACACTTTCTGGTCTTGCTCTATTGGGCAGAACCCCGGGCACTGTTTAGTCTCAGGCTAATTTTTCCCGCTACTGAGGCAGAACCCTTCTGAGCACTTGGCCCACCCAATGCGCTGCAAGGTTTCTGCTCTGCTGATGAGGAAGGAAATGTATTCCTAACCCAGTAAGTTCTATGGTGATGGTTTCCTCTGGTCCTTCCAAGTGGTTCTCTCTCCAGCCTCAGCATTTTCTCCCCATGGAGGTGGATGCTGATTGTTATTCAGATTAATTATGATGCAAAGATGAGTCTGGTGGCGCACATGTGTAATCCCAGCACTCAGGAGACTGAGGCAGGAGGGTTGCTGTGAGTTTGAGGCTAGCCTGGGCTACAAAGTGAGTTCAAGGCCAGCCTGACCTGCATAGCAAAATCCTATCTCAAAAAAAAAAAATTGTGATGCAAGCTGTGCAGATTTGCACAATGCAATCTCAGTCTGTCTCAGTGCCTCTCCCCTGTCTGATTTCTGCCCTATGAACTCTAGTCTGGGCTCCTCCTCCACCGAGGACAGCTGTGCCACTGTACCTCAGTCCTTCCTCCTTTACTGCGGCCTGGAAGTTCTCCAGACACTGCCTTAGTCAGGGCTCAGCTTGTTTGCTTCCTATCCCTCAGGGATCACTGGAACCAAAACCAAACCCCAAACCAATGTTACATATCCTAGCTCTTAAAAATTTTAAATAGTTCAGTTTGAATCTAACTATGTATGTATAGGACTATTGGTAGCAAACTGTAAAATGCTAATGAAATAAACAAAACCTAAATAACAGACAGAGGTACTGTGCTCCTGGTTTGGAAGACTGTACACAAACACACTTAGTGTGTTTTGACGTGTGTGTGTGTGTGTGTGTATGTGTGTGTGTGTGTGTGTGAGCGGTGCACGTGTAGTTGAGATAACAAATTCTGAGTTGAGCTACAGATTTCATTCAGTTCTAATCAAAATCCCAGATTTTTTTTAAAGCTTATTGAAAAATTTTATATGGAAAGACAATGGCTGAAGAATGGTCAAAATGAATTTAAAGAGGAAGACAAAGTTGGAGAGCTCACACGCCCTAAGTAGGTTTTGAACAAAGATAAAAGACCAGGTTGATAAGGAATGAATGGACTTTCAATAAGTGGTGCTGGAACAATTAGACATCCACACGCAAAGAAGGAAGCAGAAACAATGAAATGTCCTGCATCTCGATTTTAGATCCTATATGAAATTTAAACAAACATGAAGCATGAAATTAAATATACAATAAAACTCTTGGAAGAAAACACAATAAACATGACCTTGGGCTAGGCAAAGAATTCTTAGATAGGACGACAGATCACAATCCATAAGATTTTTTTTAATGAATGGGATTTCACCAAAATTAAAAACTTTTGCTGAGGCTGTTAAGACAATGGGAAGATGAGACATTGATTAGGAAAATGGTTATGAATCACCTATTTAGAAGAGGATTTGGGGTAAAGGTCAGGGTAGGAAGCAGTGAGAATCTTTCCACTGACTGTAACGGTTATCCAGGCAGAGTGGCTAATGTAACTACTTTCAAAACTATGGCTCTATTGGAGGTTTGCAAATTCCAAGGGAAGGCTTGAACCAATGAATTGAAGTTAAGTTTGGTCGATTTTCATCTCAGGATAAGACAGCAGCTACCCATCCCCCACACCCAGCCCTGTGGTGGGCAGCTGTCCTTGTGTTCCAGGAATAACCCGCACACAGCTTGCCAGGGTGAGCAAAAGGACCCTTTCTCCGAAACTCGGGGATCCTGATTGCTGCTTCTGCTCACAGAGGTACGGACAGAGGCAGTGACTGGGGTGGCTGTACCTTCCCTCTTTCTTGTAAGTCCCCTTCCCCAAGTATTCTCCAGGGCTTTAAAGGGTTCTTCCACCTTTGATTTTTCAGTTTCCTCTTTGGCAGCCAGACCTTAGCTACTAGAGTATGCAAAAACAAACATAGCTGGGCACAGCCTAATGGCCCGTACAGTACCTGTAATCCCAGCACTCCAGGAGGCTGAGGTAGGAGGGTTGCAAATTCAACCCCAGCCTGGGCAATTTAGCAAGACTCTGCCAATACACAAGCATGAAAGTAAGTAAATAAATGAGTAGCCAGCCTGAGGATGTAGCTCCACGTGAAAGCCCTGAGTTCCATCTTCAGTGCAGGAAAACAAACAAAATATTTTTTTACAGAATCCACAGGGAAAATTGGACTTCGTTTGTTGTTGTTTTTGCAGGGCTGGGGATCAAACCCAGGGCCTCACGCATGCTAAGCAAGTGCGCTACTACTGAGCTACATCCTCAGCCTCCAAAGGGAAAATCAGAAAATGATTATGCTTCAGGGAAAGGCACAGGATTAAGGAGGAACTCAGACCATCTTAAATACACCTCATGCTTATCCCTGTGTGGAGCCAGCATCCAGAAATTTTTATTTATTTTTTTTTTCCGGGACCGGGGATCGAACTCAGGGCCCTAGTGCTCAGCGGCAAGCACTTAGCCCACTGAGCTGTACCTCCAGCCGGCATCCAGAAATTTTTAAAAAAAATTTTTTTTAAAATTAAAATAAGCCAAGAGAGATATGCAGGCCTACAATCCAAACTACTCAGGAGCCTGAGGCAAGTCGGCTGCAGGTTCAAGGCCAGCCTGAGCTCAAGATAGTGCGACCTTGTCTCAAAATAAAAACTAAAAATTGCTGGAAGTATAGATGGAGGCATAGCATAGGCAAGGTCTTAGCTTCAATCCGCAGAGCTCCAGATCGATGCTAGCTAGGATAACAAATAAACATAACACCCAGAAAATCCCGAGAAGAACCTGATTTCAAGAGTTATTGCATCATTTGATTCAATTGTCTAATGTCCAACAAAAAATAAAATAAAATTACAAAGCATATAAAGAAATAGGAATGCATGGCACATTCAATGGAAAAAAGGAATTGACAGAAACTGTCCCTGAAATAGACCCGATGTGAAGCCATGTAAAAAGGGGAGGTGAACCTCCCCGCCTAGGAATTTCCCCAGCCCAACTCTGGCCATACCGTCAGGGGCAAAGGGCTTTGACCTGGAGGAGTTAGGCTCTGAAAGAACAGATGAAAGTTTAGGACAGTATTGTGAGGAAAAGGACATTCTCACAGATTGGTAATAAAAGACCCTTAAACCAAACTATCCAAGGGCTTTGGTCCTGGGATTTAAAGGAAGAGGTGGTTACAGCCACTGTGCTGGTCTGCCGCAGGTTGGCGGTTGTGTGGTAGAACCAAAGAGAGGCGTTTCTAGAAGACATTCTGTAAAGACTAGTGTCCTGCTGACAGTGGAGAAAACTTTCTGTGAGGGTATTAAAGAAGATACAGAATCTAATTTGAAAGACTGCTTTGAAAATAAGGTAAGATTTTGGTGGAGGATTCAGCTGAAGGAGGCAAAATTCAGCTTTTCGTTATCAGATTTTGACAGGCTTCGAACACTTGCGATAGAATCATTGTCCTACAAAAGGCCATGTGGTAAAGTTTTAGGTGACCAGTAATTTTGTCAGTTTGATGCTGGTGTTGGCTCAATTCCTAGGGCAGTTTGAGAGCCTCGTTCATTGTGCGTGTCCACCACCTTGGGTTAAGTGTATAGTCAGCCCCAGGCTTTTTGAATGGGTCATAATTCAGTGTTTCTTCATCAGGGGCTTTGACCAGAACTTTGGGCTGTCCACAGTATTCCCACTGTTTGGACACTTCAGGGGTTTTCCTTTGAATTTGCTTTTAGGCAGAAACAGAATTTCTCTTCTTTAAGTCATTTTGAACCCCAAGAATCATGGTGTGCTCTCCACGTTCTCCCAAAGTGCTTGCTTCAGTTCCAGTCTGCGTCTGCCTCACTCCTTGAGTTTTAGGGGATCATCTCAGGTGCATACAGAGCCCTGCCCCAGGCTCATGCCACAAGCGACTCCAGCAGCCAAGATGAGTACATCAGGACAAGCCAAGTAATCCATAATCAAGGATTTGGAGGGCATCTAGGGCACCTGTCATCCTCAGACTCACTTTGCTCTTCACCTCTGACCAGTGGGCACACCTCCAAAAAGTATGGCAAGGTTGAAGACAGAAGTTATGGAAGGCAGGCAGAGTGGGTGAGTGGAAAAAAGAGATTTCCTTTTGATGTTGTTTTTTTGTTTTGTTTTTGTTTTTGTTTTTTGTACTGGGAATTAAACTCAGAACCTTGCACTTGCCAGTCAGGTGCTTGTGCCACTGAGCTATATCCCCAGCCCCAACTTTTGATGGTTATGATATAAAGGATAAAATTGTTTAGAAATAATCACATTGTTAGTAGGCAGAACTGAGCAGTGAAAACAAGAGATGTATTCTATGGGATCACAAGAGGCTGTGGGGTGAATCTAACAACTTTATGAGTTACAGAGGAAACCTTGGAGGTGGGTGTAGGTAATTTTGGCCATGGCAGAAATTTTGGTGTAAGTGGAAGCAATGATGGTGGAAGTGGTAGCAGCAGAGGTGGTTTTGGAGGAGGTGATGGTGGATATAATGGATTTGGAGGTGCCAGCGGCACTATGACAATGGTCCTGGTTAGTAGCAGAGTAGGCTGAGGAGGTGGTGGAACAAGATTTGGAAACCAAACAGCAGATATGCGGATGGTGGTGGAGGATATGAAATTACAAATGAAGGAGGAAATATTGATGGTGGAGTTGTGAACCGTAATGATTTTGGAAATCATAGTGGCTAACAGCAGTCGAATTATGAACACTTGCAAGGGGCACTGTTGGAGAAAGTTCACGGAGTCACCATGGTGGTGCCTATGGCTCTCAGGGCAGAAGTGGTGGATATGATAGCAAATGGTTCTAAGTACAGCAGAAAAGGGATGCAGTTCTTAGCAGGAGAGAGAGCAAGGAATTTTCAGGCAAGCTGCAGGTTATTTTAAGACATCATTCAAGATGCATTAGAGGAATTGTAAGACTCTGCCACAACAGGAACAACGATCCATAGTCAGGAAAGCAACAGTGGCCTAAACAGGAAGCCATTCTTGGTCAGCATTGTTATAGCCACAGTTCACAAAAAGTACAGAAATTGATTAATTAAATGTAATGTCACTAAATGTACATCGCTGAGGTCGTGTGTCTGTGGCAACTAGCGTGTTCACTTTTTTTGGTATGGGGAATTGAACCCAGGGCCTTTGCATGAGCTGCAGTGCCAGCATGTTTTGTTTTGAAGTTTTGAGACAAGGTCTTGCTAAGTTGATACATTGCTCTGCCGCCCTAGAATAATCCTCCTGCCTCAGACTCCTAGCATCTGGGATTCCAGGTCTGAGTCATCAGACCTGGCTCTTTTTCATTTTTTTTTGTTTTTGTTGTTTTATTAAATTAGGCATATTGTTCTGTAAGTTGAAATAATGGCACCAGGAATAAAAAAGAAAAAGAAAACTAAGAATTTGGGGCTGGAGGATGTAGCTCAGTGTTATAGCACTTGCTTAGTATATGTGAGACTCTAGGTTCCATCCTAGTACAAAAAAAAAGAGTTTAAAACAATTTTCTTCAAGATGCCCAAGAACTAAGGGAACATGTGAGGAAAGCCAAAAAATGTATGAATAAAATGGGACTATCAGTAAAGATACTGAAAACTTGAAAAGAAACTGTATCAGTCAGGGTTTACTAGAGAAATCGATTTAACACAAGATATACAAATGTACAACAAATTACCTATTTGGCTTACAATGGTCAGCTACAGGGAGGAAGTGTGCAGGGGGTGTCTGCACACTGGAGATTGAAGAGCCCAGGCCTGGGGCCTGGAGCTCACCGCAGTGTCCGTGCCAAGTCCGTATCAAGGGCTGTTGGGTCTGCGATGAAACGCTGATGAATCTACGATGAAGGCGGGAGAGCCAACACAGAAGGCTGAGGAGGGGCTGGGGATAT
>PVLD010032232.1:0-14891 GCA_004027595.1 Dinomys branickii
GTCCTGTCTGCTCACTCAGCCTTCAACAGCTCTCCATTACCACAGATCAACGTCCATCTCTAACTTGGTGTGAAGGACGGGACCCTCCAAGGCCCTCCACCCTTGCGTCTGGTCCTGAAATGTCTGAATTTGTACAAAGTGTGCTGTGCACCTCTCCACCTCTCATCTCTTTTGGAATGCTCCTCCCATTGGGAAAGTCAAATTTTGCTCAGATTCTGCTTTGAGTCCTTCTCTTTGGTTGAGGTGCAGCCTCTCACTGTGTACCTCAGGCTGGCCTTGCACTTGCAACCCTCCTGCCCCGACCTCTTGAGTACTGGGTTACATGTGTGTGCCGCTTCACCTCAGTTCCCTGGCATCCTTTAAGGTTGTTGCAATTGGGTCTGTTTTCTTCCTACTCCCTCAATATCTGACTGTATCTGAATATCTTTCTCTCTAAAGACACTAAATTCCTTGTGGGCGTGGGTTGTGTTTCACAGTTTTTTGAAGTCTCAGCTTTGAACAAAGACCCTAAACATCGCCCTCACCTCACTGGATTGTGGCTTTCAGTCTCCTGTGACCCTAGGAAGTCATGAACAGCAACAAGGAGCTGTGCCTTGGAGACTAATTTGCGTTTGGACTGGAGGAAGCTGGGTGGAAGTAAGGAAGGAGAACTAGAGAAAGGGAAGGAGAGAGAGAGAACAGAGATGGCTCTTGTGTTTGGAGGGAGATGGAGAACTCTGGGGGTACTAGCAGTGTCCCAGTCCTGAGTGGGTTGGGCAGAAGCCACTGTCACAGTGCAGAAGGTCTGTGGCACCAAGCCCAGCCTTGAGGACATAGGCAGGGTCCAGACAAGCATTGGGCTGCAGGTCAGGTGAATGTCATGAGCCCACACAGAGAGAGCCTTCACTATCCCATGAAGAGTGGAGGAAAGACAGTGTAGGCAGATGAGTGTCACACTTGGGTGTCTGGGCTGGGCTGACCAGGAACCCTTGTCTGGCCCCATTCTGTGGTGGGTAGGTAAGGAGGGCCAGATGACTGCAAATTTTCCTTGTCAAAAGGAAAATGATTGTTTCAGTTTTCTGAAGCAGAACCTAATATCATTTCAGATGAGCACCAGTCACAGTTTGGAGGTATGGGGGACAGCCCATCCTCTGCTGGATTCTCAGCTTTGGTGATAGTATCTAATTTGGAAAGGCTTTTCTGGCTGAAAAACAGAGCTGTGGGTTCTGAAAGGTGCATCCTCTGTGCCTGGCATGGAGAGGGTAGGCAAAGTTACCTCTCTCCACCTGGGCTAGGGTTGAGGCAGCCCAGCTACTAGCCAGTAGCCAGGCCTGACCACCCCTTCTCCCTTCCCACTCTCCTCCCACCAGAGCTGCCACAGGCATGTTATGCTCAGCTCCCATTCATACCACAATTTTGTGCATGACTCAGGCATAGGTTGGGGGAATTAGGAAAAAGATGCAGAGAAGAGATACACGAAGAGGGATGCCACCCAAGCCCAAACTGCCCTATGGGAGACCCTGCTGGGGACCAAACTCCCTGTGCTACAGAGCAGCCAGACTCCAGAAAAGCTCCAGAGATGGAGATCGGAATAGGAGAAGGGCCACTTGGAACTTTTCTTGGTATCCCTTGAGAATAAAAGGCTGCTGTAGTAAGCCTGAGTGAAACATATCATCCACCTCCTGCAGCAATGTTGTTCATACTCTGGGTTGCAAACCATTAGTGGGTTGTGAAATCAATTTAGTGGTTTACAGTCAGCATTGTAGGGAGATAAAAAAACAAAAACCTCAGGATGTTATGTACATAAAAGGTTGAATTTTTTCCCTTTTTTCAGATATATGTGCATCTATTTATATGTGTATCACTGCCTGTGTTTTGTATGTAAATATCAGTGCTGGGTGGTGAAGAAAGTTTCTTAAATGTACTTCTTATTGTGGTTTCATGGTAAAAATTTTTTTTTGAAAGCATTGGCTAGGCAAGACATTGCCCTGTGGGGTAAGTCAGAGTGGAGGAACAGGGTCTATTTGATAGGAGTCGGGGGCCAGCTTATTGGCCCTGGGAAAGGCAGGACTGTTTCAGGAATTCTCCTTGGGGATTTTAAGTCTATCTCTAGCTGTGTAAGTGCTGTAGCTCTTCATTGCTTTGGGGCCTTGGAGTTGTGCAAAAAAAAAAAAACCTAGGGGGACTTGGGAGAATAAGACATCGGTGAGGCAGAACAGGAAACAAGGAATTTGTCAGCAGATGTGGGTAGGCATCTGGGACCTACTGGATTTGAGCTTTGAGGTGGACAGAGCTGGAGGTTGTGGTCCAAGATCCTCTGGAAGAGCTGGGGGTACCAGGGCTGGGGACCCTCTTCTTGGCAGGTCAAATACGGAGGGCCCGAGTGGAAGGCCATTCAGGAAAACTCAAGGGGTTGGGACTGGAGTTGGACCTGCTGGTCTCCTCAGTCAAAGCAGTTGCCTTTGCTAGCTACAAGTTGCTTTGGAGAGAAAAGGGGAGCAAACTTAAATTTTTCATTCTTTGCTAGAGTGTACCCCAAGTCAAAAAAAGGAGAGGCCAGTATCCCCAGTGCCGAGTGCGAGTAGGAAGAGTATTAATGGTGCTGCCATGTGATGCCTAGTGGTGGTGGCCTCTGGGGGAGGCTGATGCACCATTTGGGGCATCTCGGAGTCAGCGTGGTGCAGAGGCTACACAGAGAGTTGGCACCTAGGCTAAGGAAATGATTATGAGCATCTAGCACATGGCCTCCAATACGCCACACACTTAATTTAGTTGGGAGTGATTTTAGCAGAGACCTTAGAATGATACGTGCTGGCAGTCACTTGGGACACCAGGGATGGAGCTATTCAAAGGCATCTGTCCCTGGAGAGTGGGCAGCACACAGCAAGAACTGAACGTGGGACTCTCAGATTCAATAGAAGCTTTAGCTTTTGAAACTTAAATCAAGAATTCATCGTTCTTTGCTTCTTTCAACAACCCCACCAATGAGTGAGCATTCTTCACTTGCCTCCCTCTTCTCTTGTTCCCTCTTGTCCTTGCCACCCCTTTAGAGCTCTCCTGTCTCCCCGGGGTTCAACACCCAGAAACAAAAGAACTGGACAAAAAGAAAGTCCAGGTGTTGGTGTCGGTGCTTGACACTGAGTTGATGGATTAGGTTACTTCCCAGATTTGAACTTCAGTTGACCCCCAAAAAGGAATAAGGAAAAATGACCCCACATCCCTCAATTTTTCCATGCAAATAGCCAGCAACCCTGATGCATACGCACATGAAGGGACCGAGAAGGACGCAGACCTGAGAAGTTGACCTCTAGAATGTTTTCTCAGCAGAGAAAGCTCAGATGCAGAGACAGAATAGAGGAAAACAACACTGTGGAGGTTATATGTGACCAGCTGAAACAGAATGTCACCACTCTCACTGTTTTAATAAAAATTGGGTGTATTTTTTATTAGTACATATGTGTAGTACATAATGTTTCCATTCCTTGTGGAGAGTTGATAACGTGTACATAACACAGCTTAATTTCTTTTTTAAAATCCTCTTTCCCTTAGCTCACTCTCCCCCTTCTACCCATCTCTTGATCCCATCTTTTCCTTCTTTTGTACATATTTATTTGCAGCACATAGTGAAAATGGGGTGCATTTTTCAGGTCAAACTTCTGTGTACAAGGAAGCGGAAAGAAATGCGAGAGTCCTTGGCAGAAGTCTCTTTCCAGATCCTTTAACTTTTAGTGAGGACTTTAGATGGTCATACCAGTTGTCATGGAAAGGTCTTTCTGAGAATGCTGAGATTATTTGGCTGGAGAAACAAAACAATGGACTGAGGAAGCATGTTAGTAACATAAGGGCTTTTTAAATGCTAAATGTTATTTTGTAAAAATTCAAGGAAAAGGTGCTTGCCTTCACTTACTCTGGTAGAAGAGACCCTGTACTGAAGGCCTCCACTCTATTTTCTTGTCAGTGATTTGCGCTCCAAAATTCTTTGGTGAGACACCCTAAGGTGCCACAATATGCTCACAGGAGTGTCAGCATATTGTGACATTTTTGAAGTGACCACCCTAACATGTGTTAGACACCAAGCTATTAAGTTGTATGGACCTAACTTCTTATTTAATTGAGCCACCAGCTATCTCTTTTAACCTGGGGTACTGCAAAGAAATCTTGGGATGCTGAGGGCATTGTGCCCACCCAGAGCATGTTCCCAAGCCAGCTCTTTTGAGTTCAGTGTGAAGTTAGCACATGCACAACCAGATGGACAAACAGCAGTGGACCTGGGCACAGACGTCTCTTCTATAAGTCCTTGATACATTGTGTCACCTTGAGAAGCTTAAGTGACTCAGCAGGGGGCCAGGGTCCTCACTTTATAAACATCCTCATCCCCTGCAAGAGGAGGGTGTGAAGATGGTGTGAGTGCTACACACCTGCCCTAGGGCAGGTAGCCTGCTTACAATACAATGGAAGAAAAGAGGCTTGCTTCTCCCCTTTCCTCTTGTTGATTAGCTGTCTTCTGCCATCTTGAAGTGTTGCCCCTGTGCCATGCCACCCTACCTGGGAACCAGCTGATTATGGATTTAAACCTCCACAATCTGTGAACTAAATAAGCCTTTCTTTCCTTCATTTTGGGTATCAAGTATTTTGTCTCAGCAATGAGAGAAAAGTTACTAAGATAACTTGGACAGTCCCCTTGCTAGTGTACTTATGGTCAGCTTCTTTGAACCTGCTGTTGCTAATTTGTTTCCGTAGAAACAAGTTGCAGGTTGGACATGAATTTGACCTTGATGTTCAGCATTAACCTTTAACTGAGCACCAGAAGGAGGCAGCCACAACCCCAGCCTGCTGGGGTAAGAAAGCCCGTTAGGGCAAAGGCTGTCAAACTGACACCTAGGTTGGGAGTATTTGCTTCTGGGGCCGTCAGGCAATGGGTGGACTCTCCTCTCCTGTTCTGTCTTTACCCCTCTGGCTTGCAGTCTGCCAGATGAGATCTCTGCTTACCCCTTCCTCCCATCAGCTCCCACCTGGGGGACTGCACATCCTGCAGTACCAGGGCTTTGCTGACAGTTGCTTCCAACTGCCTTTGGAATTTTCTCAAAATTCTCAGCAGTTGGTGTCTTGGGTCCAGCCAGACCCCCAGAATAGGTCTCCAGACCTTTTATGGGGACTAAGCAGCTAGTCCACTGGAAATGCCTAATTTAATAACTCAGTTCTATCCCAGATTGTGGGGCAGTCACAGCTTATGTGAGACCACTGGTCCCATAGAAGCTGCCTTGTCACTTGCCAAGAATCTCCCCGAGATAGCAGAAAGAAGTTCAGCATCGAACCTGCACTGTGCCCAGCAGGGGCTGTCGGTACCTGGAGACTTGCTCTGTGTCCTGTCCCCCTCCTGGCCTCCATCAGCCCATTCTTTGCCATGGCTCATGTCCTTTCTGGCAGGCAGCTGGTAGAGCTGCTTGCAGAGATGGGGCAGAACTGCATGGGGACTCCAGAGCTGGGCTCAATAAGCCTTTCCTTGGACAGGTGGGCCTGGCTCTGCCTTGTAGCAGGCATTCACCACTGTGTGCTGGCTGGGGCTGGAGTGGCTGCAGAAGAAGCTGCCTCTGTTTCAGACACCCCCAGACTCCCGTGTTGCCATCTATTCTTTATCAAGACCTGAGAGAGCATTTTAGAGATACGGGAAGGCCCTGCTTTTTGAAAAGCACACTTAAAAGTACAGTGGCCCCACAGGCCTTATCTGGTGATCAGATTTGAAGCCTACGGTGTAAGAACATGTGGGAATGAGGTCTAGGACCCACAACTGTCCTGTGCTCTTTCCCTTCAGCCCCCATGCTACTCCTGGGAAGGGGAATGGTGCCCAGCCTGGTCTTCTTGCTGGATGGCCTGTAGGCAAAGGGACACACAGGACCAGGCTCCTCCACTTGGAGCCCATCTCCGGGGAATCCAGATTAGTTCTTAAATGGTGTTCCTTGCAGCCATTGATAACGGCTTTCAGACCCCAGCACCAGATCTGCCATGGAGCCTACTTTCTCTTGGCCTCCTCCTCTGAGGGTGACAGCCATGGAGTCACTTCATGAAATGCCAGCATTTGGCCTGGCCTTTGGCTAAGAGCAGAGGTTACAGTGACTGTTCAAAGTGGCTGTCCCTGAAGGGCTGTGAGTTGCTTGGGAAGAGAAGTTCAAGTGCAGTAGGCACTTCCCTATGACTGGGTCCTCTGCCGTGACTGTGTCATCTTCCTGAGATGGCTCCAGAGCAGGCACTGGGGTCACCAGGAAGCTGGGTTCTGACACTGTCAGGAAGTGGTATTGCTTGTTCTCATGTTTTTGTGTCTTTTACAAAAGATTTCAGACAAGAAACAAGTCTTTGTCTATCTCATACAGAGGTAGGATTTATTACATCAGATTTTCAGAGGGCAACAGAATACACCTTCAGCACCCTCAAGTATGAAGGTAAACAAGCAGCAAAGTTCCAGTAGTGAAGTGAGGTCCTATGTTGCATTTTATGTGATTAACTGGGTCTTTCAGGGAAGATCCTTTCCTCTTTTTGAGGAATATTATTTTCCAAGGAAAATGGGCTTATTTGACCAACTTCAGAGGGAAGAAGTTTCCTGTTCACCCTCTAGGTGGAATGTTTCCATTTACTTTGTTTTGAGACCTTGAGGTTTCCCCAAACTCCTCAGCCATGGTCTGGACTCCGTATGAGCCCTGGAACTTAGCATCTTCAGAGGAGGGTACATTCTCTTGGGCTAAAATTTGAAACCACAAGCTTGTTTGGATTTTCTATAGTTTATGATTAAGAAAGCAAAGGAAAAGAGAAAAAAAAACAATTCCATATCCCTTGTTTTTTGTGTCCACTAGCCTGTCTTCAGGTCTGCTAATATCTAACTTTGTGTTTAATAACCTGAGCCAAACCCTACTGAAGGAACAAATTATCCAAGGGTGCGGAGAGGACTCAGTGGTAGAGGGATGGAAGGAAACAAATGAGGGGGTGTTTGCAGTGGAGGGAGTGAGGGGGCAAGAGTAGGGGCTGGTTCGCCCTGGATTATATCCTGTTAACTACGGTTATCAGTGGCTGGACGCAAGAAAATTAGAAGGGCAGTTCAGATAAGAGCTTGCTGGTGCAGGTTTACAGGGGACAGAGCTAAGTGAGGTAAGGAATGGGGGCAAGGCAGGCGGTCTCTTCAGTGGTGGGGAGTACGCGCATGTGCATGAGATCCTAAGGAGGTGCCACCAACTAAGAAAGGAACAGAGTTTGGATGTAGGGTAAGAATGACACATGTCCCACGTAGCCTCAGGGGAGAAGGATGTGGAGTATTGTTGCTCCTGGCCACATGGGTCTGTTGGTCTTTGGCATCCTTGGGTTTCCCTACCGTTGTTAATAAGGGAGCCCAGGGTTGGGGAGAGGAGACGAGAGAGATGTATAAGGGCCAGGCAGAGAAGGCAGGGAGGGCACATGGGGAAAAAATGGAGGGAGCATGGTGCTGTGAAAGAGGAGAGCTGTCCCCTGGGTGCCCCTGGGACCATGACCCACTCTCTCCTCCCCCACCTGCCTGTGAACAAGTTCCTAGAAGGCCACGACCAAGTTTGAGGTGGCCTCCCTAAAGTGCTTACCAATAGAGGTAGACTCAAAGTAGGCAGAAATTACTGAGATTGCAGAGAGGATTCTGTTAGATAGTGAGGACAGTGGTCCCCAGATGGAGTTGGGAAACAAATAGTAGAGTCATCCCCCTTCAGAGACCTTACAGAAACCTCTGCCAGGTGTCCTGCTGTTGTCAGGGACCTCCCCAGGGCATCATCATGCCCTTGGCTCAAGGGCATTTGGGCCCTGCATGGGCACTGCATAGATTGGAACCTGAGAAGTATGTAGTATCCTATAGAGATCATATCTTGCACAATGACCCGAGATCCCTTCTAAACCCCTTAAAAAGCCCTAGACAAAAAGCCTTCTTGAGTATCCTGCTTAGGCCCCTCCTGGCTAGTGGGAGCTTTACTTCCTTATTCTTATGAACTTTAAATTTCCTTGGGCCCTTGACTCCAGTGTTGTGGTATCAGTAGGTGCTAAATTAATGTTGGTTAGGTACCCTGAATACCAATGTAGAGATCAGCAAGAGGAGTGGGTGGAAAATATTGGGTGGATTTGGCAACAGTGAGGGTAGGATGCTGGGATTTTTGCCAGAGCAGTTTTGGGAAAGAAGGGAGGTAGTGGTGGAAACCAGACTTCAGCAGAGGGAGGAGGCAGTTTTTTGGGGTGGAGTTTGGTGTAGGGAAAAGTCCAATAGACATCTTCTCATGATTTCTGATGCTGCCCCATATTCTCTTAGCCTTGTAACAATATCAATACCCCTAATTAACTGGCTTGGTTCCTCACCAAGAGGCCCGCAGCTCTAGAAGAATAGAGAACCTTACGCAAACATGAAGTGGACCAATGACCATGGACTAAAATAGATGACCTGACCCCAGAATGGCTGGTTTCCAGCTTCTTCACTCACCGTTGTCCCTTACAAACTGCTTCCTCTGTAAGAGCACTGTTGTTTGGCATTTCAGAGCCGGAGGTCCTGTTCAGGTCTTCATCTCAAATAAAGTCAGTCCTTGCTGCAAGTCTGTCTTTCTCTCCTCTTTATTTCTTACACTGGCTACATTGGATGAGGGATAAGGAAATGGAAGACAGTCTCTGTGTTCCTCGTAGAAGTTTACCCCAAGACAAGAAAGGAGAGGGAGAGGACAGAGCCAAAGACTTGTGGTTGGAGCACATTTTAGGAACTGAAAGAGAATGTTTATTGACCCCCCTCAACATTGTTATGTTCCTTATAGAAAAGTTAGAAAAATACATAAAAGAGGAAGATAAAAATCATCTGTAATTCCATCCATTACAAATATATACTGTTCAACCTTGAGAAATTTCCTTCCAGACCTTTTTATAATTAAGAACAGTATCAGTCAGTGCATTATTTTGCTATTTATCTTTTTCACTTAATGTTTTTGGAAAAACACATTGCTATCTGTCTTCTAAAATAGCCTATGACTTTTTACCTACCTACTTAATATCTAACATTCAAAGCTCAAAACGCAACAGGTGCAAACATTCTCTAAAAATCACCCTCTCTGTTCCTGCTTCTGAATCACTTTGTTCCTCTTCCAAGAGGGAACTGTTACTACCTTAAAAACATGACATGTGGATAGATAATATTCCATTGCATGAGTGTTCGTGTCCTGCTGCCCTCCACTGAGGTTTCCATTCTACCCAAAGATGAGACTGTGTGTTATACTTTTTGGGGCCCTTGGCTTTGACAATCAAATCAAATTGTAAGATGTTCTGATAAAAGGTTGTGGATGCTGTCACTAACAGCTTGTGTGGACTTTACATAATTAGGACTACCATATTTGAGCCCACTGCCTGAATTACTCCACCTTGTGGCCCCACAATATCTGAGGCAAACTCAGAGCCCTGTGCTCAGTGGCAGTGAAGGGAAGGGAAGAATGTACTGCAGGGAAAGCAAATCCCTGAGGATGGATGCCAAGAGGTGCTGGCTCAGTGGGAATAATACTGGGGGGGGACACTGTTCCCTCCTCACTATGGTAAGTGGTAAGCAGCTTGGCACTGGACAGGGACCAGGAGGGGCAGTCACAGAAGAGACATGTAGAGCAATGAAAAGAGTCATCTCAACCCCTTCATCATCAGCTGTGATAGATGTTTTGAAAGCTTGAGAGTAATGAAGTTTTTGTTTACATGAGTTTTACTGGTACCTCTTGCTAACTCCCAAGTAGCAGTGATTAGGAAAGCTCTGAAGCCACGAAGCCCTCTACTTATTAGTCCTTTTATGATCTAGTTTTAGAAACTCAGGCTTAAGCAAGCATTTGGGGAACAGCGCCTGTCCCCAGAACTCTTTGTGTACAACTGTGATTGTGGTTTTGAGCTTGTCAATTTGACTCATAACTCTACGTACATGGTTGCACCTGGCTAGATTCAGAAAACACCCATGTTACTGTAGAAACTAATATGTTTTTTAAACATTGTATCTAAAAGGTGTGCCAGATTGCTTCCTGATATATTGTCAGTTGGTCATTTCAGCAGTCAATATTCAATACCAGAGGAATTGATTAAATGTCTTTTATTAGTAAATCTTCTGTACAGCAGAGTTATTTCCAGATACTACTGGCATTTTATTTAATTTTTAAAAATGCAGGGGATGGGGAGCAACTTGAATAATTATTAATGTTACATCCAACTAGCAATGTTGTATATGACTGACTGGTAAAGTCACACATCAGTACCACCTTTACTGTCTTGATGGGATAGCTAGATGCCCATACCTTGACCCCACATCCTCCAATCCCTTCAGGAACACAAGTATAGATCAATGCCTCCCTTCTGTGGATCTGGAAATAGGGGCAGAGAATTTCTGGTTAGCTGTGGAGCTGGCTAACTAGAGCATGGAGTCATAGGTCTTGAGACAAAACCGTTCCATAATCAGTGAGACCAGTTCTTGCTTGCAATACTAATATAGAATAGTGTTGAATTGTGTCTAAGATTGCCTCAGCTGAGGTTACTGCCTCTCCCAATATCTCTCAGGACCTTGGGCATACAGAAGGACACAGTTTGAGATTGTCTGCAGGAGCACATGCAAAACCATCCAGGTTTCTCTCCTGCTCCCTCTTCCAAACAGCCAAAGCACACAGGAAATCCTCTGCAGGACCACAGTGGATGAAATATTTGGGGTGCAGTTCAGAATGCAGAACAGCTCTCAGGGTGGAAAACAATAGTTCTTGGGACAGGTTAGCTGCTGTTTCATTGCAAAGGTCATTTACTCTGCCTTGAATGGATGGATATCTCCAGATGTGTGCAAATTTATTGACATGACTGTGAAAATCACTTCTGGAACTGTATCAGCAGACAACATGATCACTTTCACTTGATGAAGAGCTATGTAAGCCTTGAGCAGTAAGCTCAGGTGTGGATGTGACTAGCAGTGAGAGATGTAAGGATTATGGTTCTGACCTGATTTGGTTCTGCAGAGTGAGTAATTTAAGCATGCCAATCCGAAGTCAAATTCCAGGCACATCAAGCCCTCCTCCACTGTATCAAGTCTTATTTCCTCAATCCTCTGGTTGATGTTTGGTCAACTGACTCTAAGTCAACATGTAGAAACTTAACCACCATAACTTAAGTGTAGAGCTAAAATTGGACATAGGGAGAAACATCCAAGTTTTAAAAGCAAGGTCAAAATGTTCTTAATCATGAAGACTGAATATTGCATGAGTTGCCCAGCTAAAGGTTGGAGAAGAACCAGGTCCACGTGAAATTGCCTTAAGGGGATGTGCTACCCTGCCTCTCATGTTTTTCCCTGCATAGAAGAACTCTGCAGGTGTAGGCAATCCTGGCCAAAGTGACACATGGCTCAGGGATAATCTTTCTAGATGGGTGAGGCATTGGCCAGTCAGGAGTAGCGTTTATCTTTCTTGCATCAAAGTGCAGTGAGTTAAATATCTTGTTGCCTAGTTTAAATGCTGTAGCAATGGCAGAGTCCCCATGTCAATGTACTCCATTCACATTAATGTTAATCAGCCAGTCATTGGAAAAGTATTCCAGGATATTGCAGTTTCTTAACTAGTGAAAACTCTTTTCCTTTGATCCCTTTGGTACAATTTAAGCACACTGCTCTTTGGTAGCAAATTGACATTTTAAAGGAGTTTCATAATAGAGTTCTCTATTCTGTTCTTTTTTTATTTTAAAGAAAATCATACAAAAAAAGAACAATAGCCAAATACAAACAGTGATATAGGATTTCTTTTTTTCTTTAAGAGCAGAATATATTTATTGAGGGAAAGAAAGCTTCTGTCCAAGAGAGGGACAGAAGGGGGGGCCCGAGTGGGTTGCCCCCACGATACAGGGTTTCAAACCAAATGATAGGGATTAACAGTGGTTGTCATATTACATATTGTTATCTTCAATGAAGTTGCTCAGATTACCAGATGTAAGAATAGAAGATTGATCAAATTATTAAAGAGAATAAGAAAATAACAATTTAAAAGAACATTAGAGACAATACGTAGTGTCACTAGGCACAATGGTAGGAATTCACCAATGGTTGTTATACTGCAAATTGTTGTCGTTATATAAGTTGCTCAGCTTACCAGATACAAGCATGCAAAATAGGTCAAAATATTTAAAAAAAACCCTTTTAATCATTAACTGTTCCCCTCAACAAACCATCAGACACCAACAGTACAGTTATGCCACCGATCCGTACATACATATGTGTGTGTGTGTGTGTATGTGTAAAATGCCCTAATACTTTCTTTTTCTTCTTTCTCTCATCCCAGTTGTTCCTTCCTTTGAGCAATTTCTTTCACTATCTTATTTTTTAAAATTTTATTTTTAAGACAAAAGAACCCAGAATAACACAGAAACAATACAGAAAATACCAAGTTATAGAAAAGATAGTAGAGAATTGGCACTGGATGCTGTATAGCATAATGTTATCTTCGTATTTATTATAACAAAATCAATAAAGGAAATACCAAATTACAGAGGAGACAGCGGGGAACCATCACTGGATGCTGCATTACATAGTGTTGTCTTTGCATTTGTTAACACAAAAACAATAAAGGAAACACCAAATTACAGAGAAGATAGTAGGGGATTATCACTGGATATTGTATTACATATTATCATCCCCGCCCCTATCACTCAGTTATATAGATGATGGCTCGTTCAATTAATCAATTTTCTCCACTTCACCTCCATTGTTCTACCACGCTGTGAGTGGTCTTCCCACTGGTAATAACTGCACTTTTGGTTTATTTACTCCCTCATGCTCTTACTTTGGGAAGAGACTTGGCTGCTTCTAAATGTGCTGTATAATATGTGAGTGTACACAAATTGCTATGGCTGGAGTTAGAGAAGCACCCTTTGGCAGGGGTGTGCGGTCTGGTAGGCGGGGTTACACAGTGAACCACCAGGCTCTGTCAGTGTGCCCATGTCTACAGGCTCAGGTGAGTCTTCAGGGCTGTCCCGGGGGCCAGGAAGAGCACTTGGCATGCCCCAGGGGCTGGGCAGAGTGCCTGGCATGCCCCAAGGGCCTGGCGGAGCTCCAGGGGCAGGGTGGAGCACCCGGCATGCCTGGGTGCTGGGCAGAGCTCCAGGGATGAGGTGGAGCACCTGGCACACCACAGGAGCTGGGCAGAGTAAAATTTATTTAGTTATTTGTTTCTTTCTAATGAATTGACCATTACATTTCTAAAGTTCTGAACTGGCCAACAGACCATAGAAAGATACCACTTTAGGCTCCTGCTTGAAACCAACAGCATCAGAAAACTGCTGGCCTTGATTCAGGGCCAATCCCTATCTTACTATTGTACATTTTGGGTTTTATTCACTCTTTGATGTTCTTATACCAGGGAGACAATATGATGTTTACACATGTGGATCTGATTTATTTTACTTATGAGTATGGTCTGTAGTTGAATCCATTTACCTATAAAAGCCTTGAGTTTATCTTTTTTTCATAGCTGAGTAATACTACATTGTATAGAAATATCACATCTTTTTTTATCCATTCCTCAGTTGATAGGCATTTGGGTTGTTTCCAAGATTTATCTATGACAAATTGCACTGCTATAAACATAGGTGCATATATATTGCTGTGGTATGACATTTGTAATTCTTCCAGAAAAATACCCAGGAGCAGAATATCTGGCTTAAGTGGGACTTGCAATCCTAGCTTTGTGAGGAATCTCCACACTGATTTCCACAGTGCTAGTACCAGTCAACATGCTCCCCCAACACTGGAGAAGGTTTCCTTTTGCCTCACAGCCTCTCCAACATTTGTCATTGGTTGATTTCTTAATGATAGCCATTCTTTGAGGGGTGAGATGAAATCTCAGTGTTGTTTTAGTTTGCATTTCTTTCTTTTTTTTTTTTTTTTTTTGCGGTACTGGGGATCGAACTCAGGACCCTGCGCTTGCTAGGCAGGTGCTTATTCCACTGAGCTATATCCCCAGCCCCCATAGTTTGCATTTCTTGAATGACTAATGATGTTGAACATTTTTTCATATATTTATTCACCATTAATATTTCTTCATCTGAGAAACATGTGCTCATTTCAGATGCCCATTTTTGGACTGGGTCTTTGAATTTTAGGGGTCTGATTTTTTTAAACTATATGTTCTAGATAGGAGTCCTTTGTCTGAGAGGCAGTTGGATAAAGTTTTTTCCCAATACGTGGGTTTTCTTTTTACTCTGTTGGTGATTTCTTTGATGTGCAGAAACTTTTCAACAAGATGAGATCCCAGTTATTGATTCTTTGAAGTATTTCCTATACAATTTGTTTTTTGTTCATGAACTCTTTGCCTACCCCTATGTCTTTGAGAGTTTTATTTACTTTCTCTTCCAATACATTTAGTGTTTGTTTTAATATTTAGATCCTTGATCCATTTGGATCTTAGTTTAGTGTATGGTGATAGACATGGGTCTAGTTTTAGTCATGTGGAGAGCCAGTTTTCCCAGCATCATTTGTTAAAGAGGCTATCTTTCTTCCAGTGAACATGTTTAGCTCTTTTGTCAAAAATAAGGTGGCTCATGGTCTGGACCCGCCCCCACCCATAGCACGACGACAGGGTGGAGCCGGGTGGTCCGCTGTGAGCATATGTGCTTTCCCACCTCCAACCATGGCAGTTTGTATACACCCCTGTATGTTATAGTATAGTCTGAGGCAGCTATATCTCTTCCCGAGGTGAGAGTCCAAGGATATAGATAAACCCAGGAGTACAGTTATTATCACAGGGAAGATAACTGATTGAGTGGTAGAGCAACGGAGATGAGGGAGGAGAAAAAACGAACTGATCAAAAGGGCCATCATCTGTGTAACCTGAGTAACAAAGATGAAGGTAACATTATGTAGGACAGCATCCAGAGCTAATTCCCTT
>PVLD010032233.1:0-14892 GCA_004027595.1 Dinomys branickii
TCCTGAGAACCTCTGGAAGACCCGAGGCTCCACTTCAGAAAGCGAGACTTCAGCATTTCCCTGGCTGCAGATAAGCGGAGTTACTAATGAGCCTAACTTGCCACAGCTTCAATGGGCACCTGTATGGAGGTTCCTGGTTTTAACTAGATCTCCTCAGCCTTTTGATCATTGATCTAACTTGTCTCTGCCTTACTTGATCCTCCACGAGAAGCCTGGAAATCTGACCTACTCTTCATGTTTGGGTTCCACATCCCCAACATCATAGTGCAGTTAACTAAGTATTTTCTCATTCTTCAACTCAGCCAGTGAGCCACAACACTGCAAGGTAGCTGGAGAGCACACAAGCTCCAGCGGGTGGACTCTACAGCCCTCCCTCATTAGACCAAAAAGAATTACAGAGATGTGTGTTTCTTAGGGAGAAATGACACAGGAAGGTAGGTGTGGCTAAAACTGGTTGGGAAAGCAGGCATGGTAAGACTCTGGAACGTGTGGCTGAGGCTTTTTGAAGCCCTGCACGTGGACTTCTTGTGAAAACTAGAGCAGGTTTTTGATAGCGTGATCTAGACTGGACATGAGCCTGAGGAGCAGGTGATACAAAATGGGTGGTTCACACTGAGATTTTGCCACTGCGTTCTCTTTTGCATGGATGACCCACACTCATTCTGCAGGGTGCACTTCTTTTTCTACTTTTACTTGGCCCAAACCCACTCTGCAGAGATTGTTTCTTCTCCTACCTTTAATAAAACTTTTCTACCATAAACAGCAACAACAACAACATAAGGTCCATGATGATTCCACAAAAACTGCCTGGTAAGGAAAAAGCAAAGCTATCTTCATTCACAGACAATGTTAGTGTTGAGAACTTTGTAAGGGTTAATAAATGAAGTAAGCAAGGTTGCAGAGTACAGATCTGTATATAAAATTAATTGAATGTATGTATACTAGCATCAAACAATGCAAAAATAGAATTTAAAACGAAGCAATTCTGTGCAAAGTGGGGAAATCTCTATGGAGGAAATTTGGCAGTAGTTGGTAAAATTATATCTACGTTTTCTTCTTTGACACAGCAATCCCACTTGTAGGAATCTGCTTTCAAGACAAACCTTTCCAAAATGAACATACAAATGCATAATGTTATTTATTTCAACTTTGTAATAAAAATATTAGAATATAGGAAGTTATGTAACTGTCTAAATATAGGACACTGATTGGATAGACTGTGGTCTTATGTGTTCTTCTGGTCCCCAAAGCCCCCAGTGTTTGGAAGGTGACTGCATCACAGGGCTCATAGCTGACTCGCTGTTAGGAGGTAGAGTCAGAAAAGGTGGTCACTGGCGGCTTGAACGGGAATGGTGCAGCCCCCTCCCTGGCTCCTCCCTTTGCTCTCTTCTTCCTATCTGCCTTGAGATGAGCAGCTCTCCTCTGCTAGGCCACTCTGCTGTGCCAGCTGACCTTGGAGCCAGCTAACTATGAACTGCAACATGAACCCAAATCAACCCCTCCTTCTTTAAGCTGTGGGTGTTGGACATTGTGTGACAGGAGCGAGAAAGTGACTAAGACACAGGTGCTGGATTATTATGCAGCTGTGAAAAAAGAACAAGGAAGCTTCTTCTGAATGAATACAGAGTGATTCACAGGAGTTATTGTTAGGTGCAGAAGCAAAATGCAAAGAGAACAGGTAGTTTTCAGCCTTTCCTGCAGTTAAAAAGAGAGGGTAAGAAATGCACACATACCTCCTAATGATCACAAAAAGAAGCACAGGAAGGGTAACCTAGAAAACAGGGATGTCAGTTACCTTCTGGGGTGGGGAGTGGGAGATGGAGTAAGAGGGTGCAAGGGTAAAGCACCCTTCTCTGGGACCTCCTTTGTGATGAGTTTGGGCTTTTGAACTCATGTTAATATTCTTCATACTCAGAAAATAAAATTAAGCCAATAAAAATGGAGAAAGAGAAAAACTTGAAACTGAAAGCAAATGAACCTAGTTACATGTCAACTGAATGCCATAACTGCAGTGGAGGGGGACAAAAAATGAACCCAGGCAACAGAAGTGGACTCTGACTGTCCATGCTCAGATTAGAACAGGGTTGCTGGGGGATGAGGTGACATGCAAACCGACTACAATTCTTTTAAGTGGGTTTAGAGGGGGAAATGTCAAGCAATACTGAAACTGTCTTTGATGACGTATTACAGGATTGAGCAAAGGTGTAAATGTGCTGTCACTGGGAGCCAGAGTTTTCACCATGGAAGGAAATATAGATGGGGATCTGTGACTTCTAAAATGTGCATGTGCACCCATACACACACATGCATAGGTATATAAATGTGTACATGTATGTATGTGTGTGTGTGTATATATATATATATATGTTAGTAGTATCCACATTTACATACACATATACATATGTGAACATGACAATGAAAAGTAATGTTTGGAGTCAACTCAGGACTTTGAGGCAACTAAAGACACTCATGAGGGAGGATGTGCAGCGTTACTGCAGAAAGTGGCAAGAATGATGGGGTGTGTTCCAAGTGAAGTATTTTGAGGGGATTCAGGGCAGTGTGTCTTACTGTACTAATTATAAAAGTAAAATTCATCACATGTTTCAATCACACCTCCTATAGGTTCCCATGCCACACCTTCCCTTTCCTTGCAACCTATCTGTGGAAGAACCTGAACAGTCTCTCATGGTTCCATCTGGCCCTCCTTGCCTAGTATTCCTGCAAATGGTAGCTGGAGCCAGATGCTTGATCATTTGTAAGAATGGGCAGTGTTGTGTCTTTCTGTCAGGAGAGACACTGTGTCTGGCTCACCCATTCTCTGTGATATTGGCAGCTGCTGATGTTGAATGACTAACTGTATTGATGCATTTGGGATCAAAAATTGATGATATTCTGATTTTTCTTTTTTTTATTAATGGAACATTTTTATAAAAAGCTGCCACCTCTCATCTACTATTGGGTTACTCAACTGTATAGCTTGTATAAAAATGCAGGATAAATATTTGATTCTTTCCTTTTGTTGATCAGATTACAAAATGATGATTGGTTTCTTTTGTATTAATGAAGTGATTTATTAGAGAACTAAAAAGTATCATTACAGCTGGATATGGTGATGCATGCCTGTAATCCCAGCACTTGGGAGGCTGAGGCAGGGGGATTGCTGCCAGTTTGAGGCCACCTTGGGCTTAAAACTGAGTTTAAGGCCAGTCTGAACTGCATGGTGAAACCTCATCTCAAAAAGATAAAAAAGAAGTATAATTACAAAATATCAATATAAACATATTGGATAGTTTTCAATTCATGTAGTTACTATTCTTACCAGAGTCTAATCTATGTCAGCTTTGACCAATGAGAGCTTTTTTATTTGGCTCCTGAGTCATTTTTACCTGACTTCATTACTCTTGGATTGCTTCTTTGCTTAGCGGTATGACAAAACATCATTTGAAAGTTAATTTTGCTGCATAAAATATCCTTGGTTCGTACTTTCTTTCCTTGGTGTTGTGGGTTTATTGCACCCCTGTTCATTTTGAAGCCCTAGTTAGGTCTTCCTCAGAATATGACCTACAGATTTAATTAGTTAAGGTGAAGCCATACTGGAGTGGGGTTGGCCCTCACTTGATATGGTGACTTTATAGAAAGGGAAACTTGGACAGGAGTACATCAGGAGAGAACATCATGTGAAGATGAAGACACAGATTTAGGCTGTGCTTCTACACACCAAGGGATGCCCAAAACTGCCAGAAACCCGAAGCTATGCAGGAAGCATAGAGCAAATTCTCTCTCCCAGTACCCAGGAGGAGCCAGCCCTGCTGACACCTTAATCTCAGACCATGAGAAAACACATTCCTATTGTTTAAAGCACTCAGTTGGAGGAACTTTATTACAACAGCTCTATAACACAGGTATACTTGGTATCCTCGGTGGATTGCTCCATTCTCCACCTGCACAAAGCACCTTTGTCAAGAAAGTTTGACAATTACTTACTTTCCTTTCACTTGCTCTTTTTTTCATAGATGCTCAAAGGGTGTTTTCCTTCTTTGTATTTAAGTCCAGTGAGTAGACTAGAATGGCTGACACCTGGTCATTTGAGTCAATACTTAGCTGTCCTGCCCCAATCATAACTTGGCATTTGTTCTGTTGCCTTGCGTTGCGTTTCTTCCTTGAGCACTTGTATCATTCATGTATTCAGTCTTCTCTGCTGATCTACTTTATCTCAAATCCTTTTTATTTATTTCTTCATTATTTTTTATGCTTAAAAATGTCCTTATTTTCATGTCTTGGGTCTTTTAGTGCGTTACCTGTTGTGTTTTTGTTTTTTTGTTCCTTCTAATTGAGTTTTCACTTCTGACTTGTACAACCTTTATTTCTACAAATACTGCATGGAACCCCATTATTATGTACAATTAATATGTGTTAATAAAAATTTCACAAAGAAACATTTTAAATATTTTAGAAAGCCAAAGGATAATAAAATACTAATTAGAAAACAAAAAGAAATATTCTTTCCTGAGTCCTAGAACATAAATTCTGAGTTTTCCAATTCTGATTTATGGTTTTCTTTCATGTACTGCATTGTTTTCTTAATTTCTTCAGCTTGTTTTTGAAATAGTAATTCCCATTTTTCTTGGTTTCGAGGACTTATCTCTCTGCTGTGGCCTTGCTGTCTTTACAGATATGATTCTGTCCCTTTTTAAAAAAAAAAAAACAGTGGCTTCTGTTATAAGAAAAGATATGGATTTTCCCTTGATATTTTTCTTGTGAATTTTTCCCCCAACTTCTACAAGAAGGAATGCTGCAGGATAGCTTTTCTAACCCTCTTCCTTTGGCTTTACTGTTTGTGTTTCCCTCTACTGGTTTCTCCTTGGCCTGGGGCTGTCCTGGAGGAGCTTGGTCTGCTTAGGGTACTTCAAGAGCCAGGCTTTGCTCAGATGCCTTCACTGTCCTGGGGGGGGGGCGGGCTGCTGTTCCCCGTGAGTACCTGTGGGCCATGCATGGGGCAGGACGCTCTGTCCTCGCTGGAGGTTTCCCTGCCATTTGTCTGTGCACATGTGGCTCTCACATAGGGCTTGTGACTGAGATTCTGGGAGTCAGCAAGAAGACATTTCCACCTTGGTTTCTGAATGGTAGCCATGGAGTTTTGGTTTTGCAAATCCGGTTCTGCCCCATGTGAGGATTTGGGGAGATCAAAAACTTCACCACTGCCATGCCCCCAGAATTTCCTGAATTATTTTGGAGTGAATTCCGGACATCTTATTATTTCACATAAATTGTGTGTACCTCTAAAATATACTCTGTATTATAACTGATCTATAATACCATTATCACCAAGAATTAGCAATTCTCTTCTCCCTTCCCCCTCCCCTCCCCTCCTCTCCCCTGTCCCTTTCTTTCTCTTTCCCTCCTCCTTCTTTCATTCTTTCTTCATGTGATATCAAGGATTTAACCCAGGTCCTTTGCACTGAGCTCCACTCCCAGCCCTTTTCTTTCTTTTGTATTTTGACAAAGGATCTTGTTAAATTGCTCAGGCTAGGCTCAAATTTGTAATCCTCTGCCTTAGCATCCCACAGTGTTGAGATTCGAAGCATGAATAATTCTTTAATATTGTCAAATAACCAGGTATTGTTGAAATTCTCCATTGTCATATTGTTTCTTTATAAACTGACTAGGAAGTCACTTGAGGTCCACATCTTTAAATACATATATATATATATATATATTTTCCCAGGTCCAGGTTGGCTTTGAACTTGGAGCAGTCCTCCTACTTCAGCTTCCCAAGTGCTGTGTCCCAGCACGCCTGGCAGACTGATATGTTTTTTGTGTTTTAATATGCAGGTTTTCCCTCTATATCACTTTTCTTCATGGAATTTATTTGTTTCAAAAAACATTCTTTATACTGGAGACTTTCCCCACTGTTGGGATGTCGGTGATTGCAGCCTTGGTCCATATTTCCTGTGAATTAGCAGTCTGGTCCAGAGAGTGGGTCAGATGTGGGTTTGTTTGTTTTTAACAAGAATATTTCCCATGTAGTATTAGAAGACTTTAACATGCTGCTCTCAGTAACCAGGAGGAAAAGGTCATTGGTAGGTCAAGCAGAGGAAACAGCAGTGAGGGTGTGGAGCTGATCCACAGTCATCAGCTTGGCCTAACAAACATGTACAGAAAGCATACCCAACTGCAGACTCACACTGCCTTTGGCAAAATCCAGCATATCCTGGCCACCTAAGCAGGTTTTAGCAAGTTTGAAAGAGTTATGATCCTGCAGAGCGTATTTGTGATCACAGTCACAGGGCAATTAAGCTAGAAACCCCCCAGAGTGGAAAACTAAACAGAGCAGGCCCTGATATTTGGGTGCTGCTCTGGCATCCACAGCAAGGCTACGCTGTTCTTCTATTGGACATAAAAAATCTCACAGAATACCAACCTCGGACAAGGTTACCCTGAGACCATGAGAAAATCAGACCAAGCAAGGCCATTGTATAATTTTGTCTAAGTGTAGATAAAAAGCAAGGTCAGTGTGCAACCCACAAAATACTAACCCCTCCCTCGCACTTGCCTGACTGATATGGGTGACTGCTGTTTCTGTCTTGCTGTAATGCCACCCCAAGCTGCCCTCCTAGAGAGAATAGCCACCAAGACTCCCAGTCATGGAACTGTGCTCACTTTCTGACATCACCTAGTACATACTCTGCAGCAGTGGGAACTTCCATCCACTGCTGATGGATGTGGACATTGGAAAAAAAAGGCATCTTGTAGTAAAATTGGAATGCTTCCTTATGATCCGGAAATGCCAATGTCAAGTTGTCAAGCTCTGGGGAATTGTGTGCACTCGGTTGCAATGCCTTGGATGGGGGGCTCCCAAGGATGTGTCCATGTCCTTACTAACCCCTGGGTCCTGCGAATGTGACTTTATTTGGAAAAAGATCTTTACAGATGTTATTAGTTAAGGCTTTTGAGATGAGATCATCCTAGGTTATCCAGGTAGGCCGTAAATCCAATTAATGATAAGTGCATTAATAAGACAGGCGGGGGGGAGGCGAGAGAGAGACAAAGACAGAGAGATAGACATAGAGACAGAGAGAGCAGGGGTGCATGGGACCCAAACAGGGCAGCTCCCACAATTTAGTCCACTGTAAAGAACTTTCCAGAAACCCCAGTCAATGAATTCCATTCTCACTTATTGACCATTCCTGTCTGCAAGGGGGCCTGGGAATGTAACTTTGAAACTTGCAACATTGCTACCCCTAACAAACTCGACTTCTTTGTTACAAAACAAATAAAGCCAGGAAAATATAATATAAAGAAAGCAGGTAGAGCATTATTACTACCATGTAAAACAGAACCAAAGCAAAAGGTTTCTAGGTGGACAGGTATGAATATTCCTGTACGTGAAAGATGTAAGCTCAAAGGAAGTACAATCTTCCTTATGCATAGACCTTTGTGTCCAACATAGTTTCATAAGATAGTGTGCAAAAGAAGCTGATAAAAATTCATAGAGAAATTCACAAATCTATAATCAGAATGAAAGAAACTTGCTGTATTTTCTCAGGAATTGAAAGACTAAGCAAAGGAAAAATAAGTAGAATACAGAAGGTCTGAATGGGCAAGTCCTGGATTCAACCTCAGGTACATAGTTGGTTATATGAGAATATAGAGCCTCCTCAAGTATGTGTAGGGAACATTACCCCAAACTCACCATATATTGGGTCACAAAGAGTCTCAACAAGTTTTAGAAGCAGAAATCATGCTCACTGAATCCAAAATATTCAAATTAGAAATGACTAGCTGAAGGAAAGCCTCTAATACTGAAAATGATGGCTAAAAACCAGGAAAAATCCTAGAAGAGTTGACAAAACAAATTTAAAAAATGCACAAACTAATGGCAATTTTAGTTAGGAGGGATGAAGATGAAGAGATAAATGTTGTAAGAAACAGGATGGGTAGAACTTCAGATACAGAGTCAAGCTTTCTAAAACTTGAAAGAGAAGCTGGGTGTGGTGGCAAATGCTTTTAATCCCAGCACTTGGGAGGCGGAGGCAGGAGGATTGCTGTGAGTTTGAGGCCAGCCTGGGCTACAAAGTGAGTTCAAGGTCAACCTGAACTGCAAAGTGAGACCTTGTCTCAAAAAAAAGAAAGACAAAATAAACTTGGAAGAGAGTACTCTATGTAGTTTTATGTGAATAATTATGAAAATATAGATAACATAGACAACTTTGTAGGAAAATGTGAATTGATCAAGAAATAGAAAAAAAGAGTAAGCCAATATCTGTAAAAGAAATGTAAGGCTAGTCAAAGATGTGTCTTTCAATATGGCATCAAGACTGAGTGATATTATGGCTAAATTTTTCCAAACCTAATAAGAAAGAGATAATTCTAATATAGCATATGCCCTTCTCTGTGGAAAACCCCTAAACCCATTTTATGAGGCCACAGATAATCCTGATGTCCAAATTGGAATAAGATAGCCCAGTAAAAGCAAGGTATAGACCGATGTTTCTTCTGAACAAAAGCACAAGCATGCTGCATCATCTCCATGAGGACATTACAGGAACCCTGTGCCATGCCGAAGCAGGGTTTTCTCCAAGACTGTGTGACAAGAAGTCAGTATTAACGGTTGCTTACACGAGGCACTCCATTACTGGTTAAAAGGGAAACATAACTGTGTTATCTCAATTGATGTAGGAAAAATTTGGTAGAATTCCACATCTATGCACTCTATCATTGCCATTCTTCCTTAAGAGGTTCGTTCTGATTGATACGAGACAAAAAAGAAGTACAAAGAATACATAGCAGAAGAGAAAAGACCAATTATGCAGCCATGTTATGCTCATTTTCTGAAGAATCTAAATGAAGCACCTAGCTGGGTGTGGCAGTGCACACCTGTGACCCCAACACTGTGGGAGGCTGAGGCAGGAGAATGGCAAGTTTGAGCCCAGCCCCGGGAAACTTAAGAGCTACTTAGTGAAACCTTGTCTCAAACTAAGATATAAAAAGGACTGGGAATGTAGCAAAGTGTGAAAGGCCTGAGTTCAATCTCCAGTATTGCAAAATAAATACATAAGGTGCCTGACAAATCATGACTACTCATAGGAGAGGTTTTCGTGAGCTCTGTCTCCCTAACAATGATGGAGCAATAAATATAACGTTCAAGAAAAACTTCATGCTCCTACAAGCACTACAGAAAATAAATGCTTCGAACTAAAATGTATTGAAGCGTGTAAGACTGCTGTGAAGGAAAATATAAAAACTTGCTACCAGGTGTAAAAACAGCCTGAATAAGTTATATCATGTTCTTGGGTAGAACAGACTTCATTTAGAAAAATATCTGTTCCCCTGCAATTAATCTATATCATCAATATGATCCCAATGCAAGATTGGCCCAAAATCTTAAAAAAAGAGCCTGCTAAACATCAAAACATACTTTAAAGTTATGGTAGTTGAGACAGAAGAGTACTGAAGCAAGATTCAATGAATTAATAGGACAGGAGAAATTCCAGAAGCACTCTATTGAAAATTCATCAACTTAGGGTTTATTCAGTTGACAAATAGTGCTTGTCCGTGGTGTACCAGATATGTTCTAGTGGGGAATAAAACTCAGCCTCTGCTCTCATGGAAGCTGGAAATGACGTCCTGCAGGATAAATTTAGTATTTCTCATCACTGAGGAAGTGTTGGAATACCTGTCTGTCCATCTAAGAAGAATGAAATTGTAGATTATAACTCCATGTAGATGAAAAGATATTCCTGAATGATTACAAGTCTGAACACAGACAAAACTATAGGCTGAGAGTGGTGATGTACACCTGTAATCCCAGTACTCTTGGAGACCAAGGCAAGAATATCCCAAGTTCAAGCCCAGCCTGGGTAACTTAGCAATTTAGTAAGACCCCATCTCAAAATTAAAAACAATTTTTTTTTAAAGGACTGGGATGTAGCTTGGTGGGAAGGCCCCGGTTCAATCCCCAGTACCAGAGAACAAACACAAAATGAAAAATCAGTTAAAAAACTGTACATACAGATTGATGAAAACAAATTAATTTTTTTGAAAGCAAGTTTAGAGGAGCACACTCTACTAGTTCTCAGGGAAAGAATGTATTCTTAAGCAAGGCACAAAATGCAGACCCTACACAAGAAAAAGCGAATACGCTTGATGGCATAATAATGAAAAATAGAACTTATGCATGACAGTAAAAGCACTATAAATGAAGTTAAAAATAGCCACTGTATTAGAAAGTATTTGCAACATGTATAACAGGGAGAGGAGTACTACCAAACATATGAAAAGCATTGCAGTGAGCAGGAAAACTGGCAAAGAATTTGAGCAAGTAGTTCACAGAAGAGACAACTGGAATGAATAGCCTATAAATATTTGAAAAGGTGCTCAACCTGACCACACTAGTCATCAGGGAAATGCAAATGATAATAAGAAGATACCTTTTCTGCCCATTGGGGTTGCCTAAGGTTGGGGAGCAATGGGAGCTCTTATGTATATTTGATGCAGGCTCTTTTGGAAAGTTGATAATACCTATTTTTAAAATGCCCATGTCCTTTAAACCTAGTATATGCTATTTCTTGGTATGCAAGGAAGACATTATTCATTGCTTTCCCTGCCTAAGGGGTACTTCTCCTGGTGCTGGGCTGCCCAGCTGGACAATTCTCCTGGCATTTTTTGGGGTAGGTAGGTGCCATCAGAGGAAGATCTCACCAGTGAAATGCAAGAAACAGTGATGTGTCCAATTTCTTCCTGCCTTATCTGCTTGGAGGCCAAGTACTTGCACTGGATTTGCACCCCTATTTCTCCTGTGCTTCAAAGCATGCCTGGGAGAATGCTCTGAGGTACAGCTCAGTATTCCAGAAAATGGACACAGAGGGGTTTATTAAATCTTCCCCCACTTGGCCAACATCTGGGCATTTCTAGGTTTTTGCTAATAAGCACTGTAGGCACAGCCTTACCCCAGATGCTGAGTTAGCTAGCACCAAGTGAGGTGGCTTCAGTGAAGAGGATTGAAATAATGTGGTGCCAGAAGCAGGGTCCTGAAGTGCTAACACAGCTGTTTGTTAGCACTTTAAGATCAGGTCAGTAGAGATGTGGAGAGGGAGTGCTTGAAGCTTTCCTAGCAACTCATTGTTACCATGACATCTTAACTTTACACAAAGTTCATGCATGAGTGGGAAATAAACTCATCTTTCACCATCGACGCTTGAGGGCTGCTCAGATAAGCCTTATGTGAATGAGAAACTGTTCAGTTTTCCGTGATGTAGCTGCTATGGTTTGTATCTAGATGTCCCCCCAGAGCCTCACGTGCTCATAGGCGGGGCTTTGCGGAAGGGACTGGATCTCTGTGGGGGACTATACTCATTGGTGGATTAGTCCTTTGAGGAGTTTCTAGCTTGGGAGGCAGTCACTGGGAGCATGACCCGGAAGGGTTTGTCTTCCTCCCAGGCTCCTCTCTTATGCTGTGCTTGAGGTAAGCAGCTTTACTCTTTGAGACCCTTCCACTGTGCCATCCCGTGTTGGAGCCAGCCAACTGTGCATTAAAAGCTCTCCTCCCTTACGTTGTGGGGTTTGGGTATGGTTTCTCAGCAGCAAGAAAGTGACTAGGACATAAGCACAGTGGTAGAACACTTGCCTACTGTAAGGCCTGGAATCTTCCCCAGAACTGCAAACAAACCAAAAGCAAACTAATTTTCTATAAGCTGCTTTCTTATTGCAGGCCTCTTTGTTGAAACCACCCAGGTTGGCCCTACTGAATTCAGCATCTGTCCCATAGCTCACGCCTGTGAGCGAGACTGGGGGAAGGCTGTGTGAGCAACACTGTTTGCATTAACAAAAGCCCCCAAATGCCAACAAACCTCATACCTCCATGCTCTGGAACAACAAGCTGTAGTGCAGAGCCTTCTCCCTGGTGGGCTTAGTTAGGTGAAGAAAGCAAGGTGCAGGATAAACACAGAGCAGGCAGTCACATGAGTGTTTCGGCAAGTCAGAACATGTCCTCTGGAAAAGGGAGGGCTGGGAGGGACCAAAGGACTGTTAAAAGGGGCTTTAACTTTGTCCATATTTGTTAAATATCTTAAAATGAGGTTATATTTCTGTTTTGCCTGTGTAGTTAAAAATAAACTTAAAAATAATACATTGTGAAGAATGTTCATATATTTTTAATAAGAATACAATACAGAATAATCATCTCACTCAATGGTTGGCCATTTGTGGCATCAAATAAAGAAGGAACTTTAAGCATGGAGTTGAATATTGAGTTGTGTGACTTCATTTAGGTCATAAGTGGTTTCAGAAAAAGTCCCAGGGGGAATTCTCATCTTACAAGAAAGAAAGAAAACGGATTGTTCAGGAGGAAAAATTCTAAAACTATACACAGTTGTGTCTTTGAAAAACTGTCCTTGATTCCAAAAATAATAAAGGATATGAAAATATGAATAAAACAATAAAGTGTTAGGGGAAAATGTAGTTCTCAAAAAATTTTATTATACTACAAATAAACAAGCTTCAAACCAGGCTTTCTGAAATGTTTTAGGAAACAGTTACTGAAAAATTGAAAGGGAATGTTAACCCAAGGGTTGCTCTAGATGCCCACTGTTTTTAGTAGTTTAAGGTATGGGGCTTTTGAGGTTTGAGCAAACTTTAATCCTGAGTACAAATTTCCTTCTTGCAGTCCAGCTACTCCCTGGGGATACCAGCATCAAGCAGCTTCCAGAGAAATTCAGCAAGGGTCAACTGTGGGTGCCAGGGCCCAAAGGGCCTGGTTCCTGCCCTAGAAGGCCTACTCTGAAAGTTGAAGTATGAAAATGGATACTGAGATTATAATCACAGTTATGTGTGAGGATAAACGGCAGAATTATTGAGTCTTAGAAGTTCATCCTCAGAAAGTTAAATTTGGGCTTTGGTCTTGGCCATCTGGTATTGGACAAAAGTGTCTTGAACACTCTTCCAAAATGCTGTGGGACTTCCTGAGGTTCAAGGTTGATAACCTCCAGCCATTCAGCTCCTCCCATTTGTCCACCAAGCCTGCAGGCAGCTTCTGGCCATGGACATTGTCTTAACCTATTCTTTTTCTGTTTTGTCTTTTTGAGACAGGGTTTCAGCATGCAGTTCAGGCTGGCCTTGAGGTCACTTGCTAGCCTAGGCTGGTCTCCAACTCTCAAGGATCCTCCTGCCTCAGCCTCTTGAGTGCTGGGATTACAGCTGTGCACCACCATGCTCGGCCTTAACCTATTTTCTATGGCTATTACAGAATATCTGAGACTGGGTAATTGTGAAAGAAAAGAGGTACACTTTGGCTCACAGTTCTGGAGTCTAGGAAGTCCAAGATCAGGCACTCACTTCTGTTGATGGCCTTGTGCTGCTTCAAGTCATAGCAGAACACGAAAGGGCAAGTAGTCCATGGGGAAGAAGGTGAACTTGCAGGGTGACCTCACTTTATAACACCTGGTTCCCTTGGTAAGCAAGCCACTCCTTAGGCAGGAGAGTGCCAAGTCACTCCTGGGAGAAAGGCATGAAGTCATTTAAGAGGTCTCTCTTACCATAACCCAGACACTCAATAGGTGCCCACCAACACTGCCCACCAGGGCTAAAGCTCCAGGTGAGTTTTGGTGAGAACAAACCATATATTCACACCATAGCAGGGAACTTGTAAGCCAAGACTGAGTCCTCAGCAGTCCCATCTTCTGGACACCTGACATCCATCTGTCACCTGCCACTAGGACACTGGCCTCTCTCTCAGTCAGTAGCTGCCACTAGGATGCATGGATCTGGCCCAGGTTTCCTGCCCTTAGGCGCTGCCCAGAGCTGAGCTCCAGCCCTGTGCTGCTGCTGCATGCCTGTTTCCCAAGGGCTCCGGGCTGGCCTCACCTGAGCCCTCTGGTCTCCTGCTTTAGGAAGCCTGAGGATGGGTGGGGTGAACCCAGGAGATGCCCTGGGAGCCACAGAGCAGGGTAACCTGCATCTCCAGCCCAGACGTGCCCTAGAATTCTCCAGGCACACCATTTCCCCAGCTGGGTGCATCTGCCTGCCAGTGCCTCGTCCTTGTCTGAGAGCTGCACCACTAGGCTCAGCAGCATCATGGGCACCACCATGAGCTTGGTGTCCGGGGTTCCCGCAAGTTGGGGCCGGCCCAGCCCCGACGGGTCCTCCTGCACCCAACGGACAATCTGGTCCATCATCTCCGTCGCTTCCCTCTGCAGGGACCACGGGGATTGGGGTGAGGGGAGGTCGGGCAGGGTCTGTGTCCTCTGCCTGGTCCCCAGGAACCCACGGGGGCCTGGAACCCGGCCTGGGGTGGGAGTGCCCTGTCCGTCACACATCCCAGGGAGGCATCCAGGGGCTGCTCTGCGGGCTCCCGCTCTAGGGGACGGGGGGGGGTTGGGTGTGGGGGCTGAAGGAGACGTAGGGAGGGGAGGAGACACCTGGGGGCCCAAGATGAGCAGGTTCTGCAGTGAAGAGGCATTTGTGGGCAGAGGGAGCCCTGTAGCTAGAGCTCAGGATTCTGCAGAATTTACAGTGGGAAAGAGAGGACTTGCACTTCCAGTGAAGTGGGCCTGTGCTAGGGGCTAGGGCAGGGAGCAGGGAAGGACAGAGAACTGGGATCCCAGCTCTCAGGTGTGAAGTGGCTGAACCTGGGCCCCACATTTGGGAGTTACACAGCCATGAACTGTGATATCAGTGACCAGATCTTGGAGCACAGATGGCCCGCTAAGCAGTGCACAGCTCTGACACACAGGCCAGGGCCAGCTCTGGAGACACCTTGGTGCCCACCAAAGAGCGGCTTGCTCTTTCTCTTGGGGGGAAAGAGCAAGCCGCTGGCAGTGAGTCGTGGACTAACCAGAAGCGGGCTAAACAGAGGCAGGGGCACCGGGGAGGCTGGCAGAGGCATGGGCAGGGCGG
>PVLD010032234.1:0-14889 GCA_004027595.1 Dinomys branickii
TTTTTCTTCTCCTCCCCTCCCCTCCCCTCCCCTCTCCTCCCCTCACAGGGTGTCCCTGTGCAGTTCAGGCTTGCTTTGAACTCACAATGTAGCCCAGGCTGGTCTCAAACTCACCATGATCCTCCTGCCCCAGCCTCCCGAGTGCTGGGATTGCAGGTGTGCTCCACCACGCCTGGCACATCAGTACTCTGCTTCTTGTCCATTTATCTGTGTTGGAGGGGGAGGAGTTGCTTGTGCTCTCAGCCTGAGGAAATATGGAGAAGTGGCTCAATTCTTAAAGATCTATTATGGGCATGGTGGTGCACACCTGTGTTCCCAGCACTCAGGAGCTTAAGGCGGAGGATCACCTTGAGTTTGAGGCCAGCCTGGATTACATAGTTCAAGACCAGCCTGAGCTACTCAGTGAGGCACTGTCTCAAAAAAAAACTACTTTACCCTCTCAGTAATAAATGGGTTGATAAGTGTGATATAGGACCTTCAAATTATGGGAAAATATTATAACTCCAGACCTGCCAGATGCCCAATATGCTGTGTTCACGTTCCCCAAAACTGAAGAATGAATTCTAAGGAACAAGCAGGTTAAGAGTAGGAAATATGTATCGAGAAAGGCAGCTCCCACCTGAGAGATGGGGAGTCCCGAGGGGGTTGCCGGCGAGCCCACTTTCTGGAGGGGGTTTTATAGAGCAAACTGAGGTGGGTACAATCATGAAGTGGGTACACTGTGGGGCAAAACTAGGGTCAACCAATGATGTTAGGAGTATAGTTGCTTCAGTAGTGTTGGTCCAATGCGGAAGCAAGTCACACAGCAAGTATACATGAAAAGAGCAAAGAACTTCAGAAAGGGACGAGTCCAAGGGTCTTGGCCCCCACCATGCTGACTGATGTCTAGCTAGGCTTTACCGGACCAGGTGTGACCACGTGTCCCTTGGGGAAGCATGTAGGCCTGGTCATTCTATCTTTATCTTGAGGTGCGGCCTCCCACCACATTTGTAATGTGTTTTTATCTCTTGTATTGACTCTCTGGAGGGCCCAGCCCCTTCTGACAGCCTATACAGTGTTTCTGCCTAACTCAGCTGTCTATAATAGCTTCAACCAGGCAGGGCTAGACAAGGTGATCTCTAAATCCCTAAGTAAACAGTTCAATCCTTACCAAAGGGATTAGCATGTATCAGAGGTGTTAGTTACAATAAAGCTAGCAGGGTCCTGCTACTTCACTGTTTAGTTAAGCAGCTTCTAAAATTAGTGATGAAAGCAAGTAAGAACAAGTGAATCTGAAGGGTTTGTTCGCGTTTCCCTGAATTTGTGCTTCCCTCACTCCCTCCTCCGCTTCAGGATCCTTCTATGTGGTTCAGGCTGGCCTTGAGCTCAGTAAGTCTCCCAGGGTGCCCTCAGCACTTCCCCTTATCCTGCCTTAGCCTTCCAGTGCTGAAATTATTCCCTGGGGTTTAAAAGAAAGAATGTGCCCTTTGGTCTTCTAACTTTAGGGAGGAAGAATGACACAAGTCTCCTATAAGAGAAAAAATTAATTTCATTATGGGAACTCAGTTAAAAAGACAGAGGAAAACGTAATTATTCACAAATAAATAGGTCAAAGTTTTTTTTTAAGAGAGTGGGCAAGAACATTCTAATATGAAGCTGAGCAGAGAGCTGAAGGAAGTGAGGGTATGGACTGTGACTGTGAGGGGCTCAGGCCAAGCAGATGATGCGATGCGGAGTGTGGGAGTGAGCGGGTATCTGGGGGGTTTGAGGACTAGCACAGAGGCCAGGTGGCTGGAGTGCACTGAGGACAGGACGCAGTCATGGGAGACAGTCAGCATGATGCTGTGGTTTACAATAAATAGTCCTTTTGGTCTTCTCTCCATTTCCTGGTTTCCAGTTCCTAAAACTTTTCGAATTTCCGTAGCAATAAGTGCCCTTTTATATGCTAATGAAATACTTGGTTGGGGGCTTCTGGTTAGCCTAAGAATGGATGAGATGGTTGTCAGGAGAACCAGTTATGTATTGGAGGGTTAGAACTTTAGCTTTTCTATTTTTTCCCTCAACCTCCAGAAAGGGAAGAGGAGCTAAAGGTGAGTTCGTCACCTGCGGCCAGTGATTTAATCAATCATGGCTACATAATGAAACCTCCATAGAAGCACAGGAAACCCTGGGGTTTGTTGAATTCTTGATTGTGGAACAGGAACAACTCCTCCTGACAAGAGGGTGGTATATGCCATGACAAAGGTGACAGAAGCTTCAGAGATGGGATGATTCCGACCTTGCTCATGCGTCTCTTCATCTGGCTGTTCATTTATATCCTTCAAAATATGGTTTGAAATAAATTATCAATAGTAAATAGTGTTGCCTGTGTTTTGTAAGCCAATCTAGCACGTTATTCAAAGCAAGAAGGAGGTTATGGTGTTATCGGAGGCCTATGCCAAAGAGGCCTGACCCTGCACATCCCAGCAGACCAGGTTCAGTTACTGGCTGCCGTATCAAATAGCAGAGAGACTAGTGGTGGTGAAACAGGAAAGGAATTTATTTTAGTGGGGAGAACAGTGGTCTAAGAACTTAAGCACTGTCTTTAAGTACTGACAATAGGTCTAAAATTATATAGGAGAAGAGTATGGGCAGGGGGTGAGAAGTGTGCATAGTCAAGCAGTCTTCGTCAAACTGTGGTTCAGTTGATCATTGTTTTAGGTCTGGTCATATCGGCCAGGGAAATTATTACCATGGGCGGGGGCTTTGATTCCCATCATGACATGATTGCTTGCAGCGATCATGTTCCTAGAATGTGAGATAGGATAGAAAGAAATAAAGAAGGGACAGGCAGGAGGGACAAATGGAGGTAGGACAGTAATGAGGCACTCTTTCAGGGGGAGTGAAGGACAATTTTAAAGGAGGACCTGTTAGAAGTATAGGTTGCAACCTGGGTCTGCTAATTGGTGTCTAAAGTGAGGGACAGTTTTGTGGGATGAAGCTCTTAACCTGAGGGATCTTACACTATCTCCAGGTAGATAGTATCAGAATTGGTAATTTATAAGACACCTAGACACCCAGTTGATGCCTGTTGTAGAACTGCTTGGTATGTGGGGAACATGTCCCATGTCTAGGGTCAGAAGTACTACACTGAGTTGAGGCTGAGTGTGAGAGTGTTACTGGCCACTTAGGTTACACACTTAGGTTGCTTTGCTTGCGTAGGTTCATTTGCTGCCACTGACCAAATCCAAGTTGGCCATGTATTTGATAAAAATGAAGAATTTATTCAAAGCTAGCTCGGGGAGAAGTAGGGGGCTATTTGCCACAAATCACCGACTCCCTTGCAAAGGTGGGTAAGGGTCTTCTACAGTGAGAAAGGGGAACAGAGTGCAGATCTTCACACTTGCCTTATCATTCCCAGCTATCTCATGGGGGAAGCACAGAGACACTGCCTGTGTCCACTTTCAGCCCTTTGGCCCCTTTCTTGTGAAAAGGAATTTTGGCTCTAGGCCTCGTGGTGTCAGGATCTGCATGTTCTCTAACTGTTGGGCTGAGGAGGGGAGCAGGTGGTGGTTATGTGTTCAGCTGGAGGAAGTTTGAAGTTGCTTATATCTAAAAGAAACACAAATCTTTTAAAGTTCCATTTTGCAATGCCAGTAGGAAAAACAGTTTGGTTTTCCTGTCTTACAGTCAGCAAGTAATGAATGAGATCGTAAGCATATAGCCTTGAACAGATGAAAAGAATAAACTTTTCTTTTTTGGTGCTGGGGATTCAACCCAGGGCTTTATACATGCTAGTCAACCTCTCTGCCTCTGAGCTACATCCCCAGGCCTCCAAAAATAAACTTTTAAATTCTGAATAATTGTAGATTTGCAGGGAAGCTGCTGAGGTAATGTGAGGAACAAGCCATCCTCACCTTCGATCATGCACATGGGGAAATCAGACTGAGAACTAGGAGCGAGGTGAAAGGGAGACTATTTCTCGATCTTGCAGCAGTGAGTACCAAGCACACCCAGGGCAGTTACAGAGAGCAGCTTATCCCCTAGCATATAGTTCCTCACTAGCTGGGCCCTATGGGGGCACAATCTTCCTGGATGACACCTAGATTTTATTAGGATATACCTTTGGCCTGCTTCCTCTGCAAACATTTTGTGGGTTTTAAGGCAGATGATTAAGCCACAGATGGCTAACTGCCAACTCTTTTCCAGTCAGAGCCTAGCATAGTGAAGCCATACTTTATTGGCTCTCTATCCCTATTTTGTTTAGGGACCTTTCAAATCTATGAACTCAGTCATGTCTGCCTGCAAGTAGGCAATTTTGTATACTAGTAGCTTCGCACTCAGAGTTTAAGAGAGACTTTATCTTCAAAGTGTGTTTCTCACAATAATATTCCTGTCTCATTACAATTTCCCCTAAAGTTAAAATTTATATTATTATGATATACTTGACAAAACTAAGAATCCGAATTAATTATTACTATTAACTAAATCCAGGCATAATTTGGGATTCATCAATTTTTCCACTATTGCTCCAAGTTTTTCTTTCTTATGCTCCACGATCCAATCCAGGATCCAACATTGCATGTTTCTCTAAGGCTTGATTTGGACATGACTCTCACAGTACCAAACCCATTTGCCAGCACCAGTGCCGCTGGTAAACACAGGATGGTATAAAGAGGTAAGATGGAGTGTGGAATCTTCCAAGCACCGGGACCTCTGAAGACACCCAAGCATTTACCCCAGATGCCTCAAGGACTTTGTGCTGTTCCTTGCCGTTCTTATTCTGTCATGGATCTTTCCTTGTTTGGCTGGATGTTTTATAAAATATTTTTCAATTTGAATTTATCCAGTAATGTTTTTACAAAAGTCTAGACTAGAATTCTGGGTTTTGGGGAAGAATACAGAGAAGGAATCTCTCCTTTTCCAGCAGGCAATGTCAACCCTCACTCCTAGCTTTGAGTTTGCACCGTCTCACTTTCACGGAAAAGATTTTAAAGAAACATGGGAAATCCTTTTTACCTCCTTTTCTATTTTAAAGATAATAAAAAGAAATGATACAGAATTTCAAAACAAGATGATGGGAAATTAACAATGGTTATTATATTGCAAGTTGTTATCTTCAAAGTAGTTGCTCAGATTACAAGATATAGGCATGTAAGATTGATTAAACAATATATACACTGTTCCTTTCAATGAACTTATAGAAATTAACGGTATAATTACTAGCTATCTTGTGTGTGTGTGTGTGTGTGTGTGTGTGTGTATATATATATATATATATATATATATATATACACACACACACATTCTTTCCTTCTGTTTTCCTTGCCCCATCCCAGTTGTTCTTTCCTTTTGAGCAGTTTCTTTTCCTTTCACAATATCTATTGTACCTTTTGCATCGTATTTACTCTTTCAGTTTCTCGTACTAGGGAGAAATGCAATGTTTATGTATGCAAGTCTGACTTATTCCACTTATGAGTATGGTCTCTAGTTGTATCCATTTATCTATAAAAGCCTCAGGTTTATCTTTCTTTATAGCTGAGTAATATTTCATTATATAAAAATACCACTTTTTTTTTTTTTTTGTACCAGGAATTGAATGCAGGACCTCACACTTGCCAGGCAGGCACTGTGCTGCTGAGCTAAATCCCCAGCCTTACCACATCTCTTTTATCCATTCCTTGATTGATGGGCATTTGGGTTGTTTCCAAGATTTGGCTATTACAAATTGTGCTCCTGTACACACGGGTACACATATGCTGCTGTGGTATAATGTTTTTGTTTTTGTTTTTGTACTGGCAATTGAACTCAGAACCTTGCACTTGCCAGGTGGGCACTTGTGCTGTGGAGCTATATCCCCAGCCTGGTAGTGTTTTAAATTCTTCTGGAAAGATGCCCAGACGGGAGTAGCTGCGTCAAATGGAACCACCAATCCTAGTTTTTTTAAGGAATCTCCATACCGATGTCCAGAGTGGTTGTACCAGTCTACACTCCCACCGACAGTGGAGAAGGGTTCCTTTTTCCCCACAGCCCCTCCAGTGTTTGTTATTGGTTGATTTTTTTTTATCAGAGCCATTCTTTCTGGGGTGAGATGGAATCTCAATATTGTTTTCATTTGCATTTCTTGGATGACCAGTGATGTTGAACATTTTTTCATATATTAATTTGCCATTTGTATTTCTTCATCTGAGAAGTATGTATTCATTTCAGATGCCCATGTTTGGATTGGGTCTTTGAATTTTGGGGGTCTGATTTTTTAAAAAATCTTTATATATTCTAGATAGAAGTCCTTTGTCTGAGGGACAGTTGGCTAAAATTTTTTCCCAGTTTGTGGTAGAAAATGCTATCTTAACCAAGTTATTAAGTTTAATATTACCAGTGGTAAATCATGCTGATACGATGTGACAAGCTGAACAGATTTTGATAGTGTGTGAATAAGATCCAATCTTAGAGAAAGTAAAAGGGCAGAAAGACATGATAGCTTTCCTCATTCATGAAGGTCATGTCCAGCACTCTAACAAATGGCAGATTAACAGGAGAAAAACATAGTGCGTTTATTTAATCAGAGTTCTGTGTGACATGTATCGCTTCAGAAATGAAGACTCAGGCAAAACTTTGTATGCTTTGGTTTACTGCAGAATGAACAGCCATGAAGAAGTGTGACTGAATGAAAGGTATGGGCAGTGGAAACAAAGGTTTTGTAAATGAGGGGAAGAGAGGTTGAAGAGAAGGTAGGCGAATGAGAAAAAAAGCAAGTTATACCATGTACAGGTACAAATTCTCTGTGATGTACGTGATCATTATGTATATCTGAAGTGTACCAATAAACTTAATTAAAAAAAGAAAAAAGAAAGACATGATCTAGTAGTGGTCATTAAAAGGGGAAAACTCAGTAAGAGCTATCTCTTTAGATTCTTCTTGGCCTCTCTGTATAGGAATCTCTCCTCCTGGGTATGTGACAAGGACCCCCCCCCCCCCATGAGGATCTTTAAGGGAGAAGGCAAAGAATGAACTTTCTGGGTTTCATGGCTTGTTTGCCCGAAGAGAAGTTCTAGTTTCTTTCTTTTTTTTTTTTTTGAGAAGTTCTAGTTTCTATGACACACCCTATGGAGGAGAGATTATGGTCTGTGGCTGGGTTGGAGGTGGAGAGAAAGGGGCAAGATACAGGAGAGCAGGAGGAAGCCAGAGAGATCTTGTTTTTGAAGCATTCTAGTATCTCTTACATTCACTGTACTCAGCATGCCAAATTGTCATTAATCTGTAGCCTGTTTTGAGCCCCAACTTAGTGATATTTTTACAGATTAAACTCACTAAAAACACGTAATTTGTGAAATTAATTTAAATAAGGTTTTGGACATTTCTCCATATCTTCCACTACTCTTCACTACTTAGTACTCTTAAAGATCACTGTTTGTCATTTCACTTTGTCCATGTTGGAGACAGGCAGGGAGAGGGAAGAGGGAGGCTTTGGGATATTTGTGCTTGTTTTTGTAGTAATCCACAAGTACATTAAATCAGAAACAATGGAGCTGAGAAAATCACCCTCTTCCACCTATTAAACTTTAAATAGCATCCTAGGACCATTCCTCCTTCCATTGTCCTAAGAGAATCACATAATAAAAGAAAATCCAGTAAATCTCTCATGCTCCAGGTGAGCACACATGCATGTTAGATCTCCTAGTGTAAGGGGCGGCAACTTTTAGCACAACATTTTAAGATAGACAAGCCTCAAAATGTGTCTTGAGAAACATCCTGGAGGGGTTGTAAAGAGTTAACTTTGCAGTTCTGACTTTGTCCTGGAATTCTTCTCCTTGCCTGAGTTGATAAAGTATATATATCATTATGGCCAGAGCCTGACCTGGTCACATGGTGCAAGGTAAACAACTGTGGCCAGGCCTAGACATTCCAATCTATTACCATGGAAACCAAAAATGTCTAAAAGGTGAGAACAAAGGCAGCTAAGTGCCACATTCTCTGGTCAGGAATGGTGGGCAATGACAGGTCCAAATTGATTCTAAATTAAAATTAATTAAAACTCCATTTGTTCTGAATGAGTATTTGGATCCCCTGCGGAGTTCGACCCGATTTTTGATTTTTGCCACAACAATTGCCTGACCTTAAGACACCTTCACCCTACTCCAACCTTACTAAGAGTTCGGAAGTAGATACTGCATATTGTGCATGCAAGTAAGATGAGAGTGCATTCTGCGGTAGGCAGGCATCGAGAGCCCCTGAGATGACACAGCACTCTGTTATTATATTGTTTTTTGAAAGATTTTTTTTTTTGGTACCGGAACTCGAACTCAGGACCTTGCACTTGCTGGCCAAGCACTTATGCCACTGAGCTATATCCCTGGCCCACTCGGTTATTATAGACAGCTAAGTCAGGTAGATATATTAGAGACAGTCAGCCAAGGCCAGGCCCTCAAGGGAGTCAGTGCAGAGGATGAGAATCACCACAACTGTGGCTGGAATCGCATCTGTTGGAGGCCAGGCCTCAATATAAGGAGAGAGTAGCCAGGTCTGTGTACTTCCCCATGGGTAAAGTAATTGGTCGCACCTGGTCCAGTGATGTCTAAGCACACGTTAGTCACCCAGGTGGGCGACAAGACCTCCTGGGCACTCCTCCCTAAAGACAGTCTTAGTGTTTTCTGTGCCCACTTGCCACCTGGCCTGCTTCCCCCTGGATCAGTGTTACCTAAGCGGCTAGATTGTAATCTTACTGGTTGATCATATTTTGACCCACGTTGCACCCACTTTGTGATTTTGTAACCCTCTCATGATTTTGCTCTAACCCAACATTAGAGAAGCGGGCTCAATGGCAGCCCTCTTTGGGGTCCCCTCCTGTCTCTCAATAAAACGTCCCTCCTCTTAACTCCTGTGGTTCCTTAACTTTCACGTTTGGGGAGTTCGAATTGGGCACCTCTGACATCTAGCAGGTTGGGAGTTAGTTATTTCCCCTCTATCACTGTCAGTCATTGCTGTCAATCGAACGTAGAGATTCAGATGAAGCGCCTAGGGTGAGGTACAAATCCTTTAAATTCCAAAAGCCTGACTTCCCTGGGGGCTGCTGCTGTGTGCTGTATTTGTGTGTAGCGCCTCTCTTTTTGGTCCCTCTGGCACCACTATTCTGTTTGTGCCGTATCTAGTGTTGACACAGACTCGCCCTTAGCACAGCTTCTCATGATCGTCAATAAATATACTGGTTTCCACTTGCCTCTGGGTGTGTGGTAACAGTGATGGCAGTGACCAAATACTTTATTGAATTACATGTATGTAGTATTTTGTTAATCTGGGTTTTTTTGGTTTTATTTTGGTACTGGGAATCAAACTCAGGACCTTGTGCTTGCCAGACAGGCGCTATACCACTGAGCTCTAACCCTGGCCCCTTTATTATTAATTTGTATACACTGAATTTCACATCTTATTAACTGTCATTGAACTCAGAGTTGGATGTATTAAACACTGTTTTAATATCCAATAATTTTCTCTTTTCCCCTTCCTTTTTCCCTCCTTCTCTCCCTCCTTCTGTCCCTTTCTTTCTTCTTGTGTTTATGTTACCAGGGATTAAGCCCAGGGCCTTCACACTGAGCTAGCTATGCCTCCATCCTCTCTCCCCTTTTTAAGACAGGGTATCATTAAGTCACTGAGTTGCTCAGGCTGAGCTTGAACTTGCAGTCCTCCTGCCTCAGCCTCTCAGAGTACTGGCATTACAGGCCTGTTCCACCATGCCTGGCTATAACTTTATTTCTGTTGCAAATTTAAAGTTACTTTTTCTGTTTATCTCTTAAAATGCCTTTTTTTCCCACTTAACTCTGTAATGTGAAATGAATGGAATTAATGTTGGATTATTCAACTGAAAATCTGTGTTCTATGACTATACATAACTAGGGCTAATTCCCTTAACTGTTTTTTCACTTATAAAGTTGGGAATAATAACACCTTATCATTGGCTGTGCTTGGCAATCAACATGCATTCTCAGAGGGTCTCAATTTAAGTAAATTTTATCTTATTTTATTTTTTGGTGCTGGGGCTAGAACCCAAGTGCACATTCACGCCAGGCAGGTCCTCTACCACTGAGCTACACCTCCAACCCTTTAAAGGTATTTTAAGTAATCTGGAAAAAAATACTTTTAAGCAAAATATTCCTAATGAGGGGGGCTGGGGATATAGCTCAGTGGAATAAGCACCTGCCTAGCAGGCGCAGGGTCCGGAGTTCAATCCCCAGTACCGCCAAAGAAAAAAAAAACAAACACTAGTAAGTGGACAAAATATTCCTAATGATTAAATAGCCATTAGTTGGTCCTTACAGGTGGCTTATAACAAATTTTCAGTAAACAGAAAAGAGCAGCTAGAGGAAAGGGAAGGGAAGAAGTAAAAAGAATTAGGATATATGATGTACATGTATTAACTCCCCCGGATGAATATAATTATATTATGTACTATAAGGATATGCTAATAAAAATACTAAAAACTTGAAAAGGAAAATAGTAGCCAATAAAGGCAGAATTTTCTATTGCCCAGTTTCTGGATCCCATTTAAATATTCAGTTAAGCTTTGTTCCTTCTGTATAAGCCTTAGCTTATACTCTGCTATTACTAAAGAAATTACAATAGACCTTAACTAATCAGATATTAGAGATACTATGGAGAAAAAATTCTTACCTGCAAACTGAAAGTTGATTTAAGATGAATTTTACTATATTCTATGGTTTGCTCCAGTTTTATGATTTGTTTTATTGTGTCTAGCTCACAGGGTTTGGTAAAGGCTAATGGAAATAACATTTGTAAAGACCCTTCAAAAAGACAGTTACAACCAAATATGTAACTAGTAAGCTAGTTAACAGTTCCCTTAGTAAATACAAGGACTGTCTGTATTCATTGTAAATGAAAAAGCACATCTCCTTATACATTGACTTTTCTCTTTCTGGTGAGGCCTAGATTTTAGGACTAGTGTGAGAGCTGCTTGTTAGTTTTCTTAGGTTGGGTGTATAGCACTTGTTACGCAGCACATACCCCCGTATATCTTCCACTCTATTTACTATGACAGTTTCCCTAAGGCAGTGCCCAGCCGTGTGGCTGCGGTTAAGGTTATAATTCAGTATTTCTGTTAAGGAGGTATCTTTTCAGAACTCATTTTCAAAAAAAAAATTTTTTTTCAAAAAGGCAGTAGCTCTCTACGATCAGATTCCTGCAGCTTGATGCCACTGCTCTTGATTTAACTTCACCAGCCCAGAACCAATTTGATGGTGAATTCAGAAAGGAGGCATTGCTGGGGAGACTGAGCTCCAATACCGTGTCTGCTGCCAGCTATTCCTTAGTATTAGAATAACATATTCTTTGTGCCATTGTAGTTCTTTTGCATTAAAAAATGTTTTTTGACACATCTTTTTTTCAAGTTTTTTTTGTTTGTTTCATTTACTGGCCCTGTATCAGTCCAAAGTCAAAATGTAATTTTATTCACTGGTTCCTATGGAGATGCATTTAAAGAAAATTACAGTAAATTGCTGTATTCTTAGTTTGACTTTTATTGTAGTGAAAGAAAGCGTTTTCCTAGATACTTTCCACAGAATCCATGAAACGGCCCCTTATCCTCCTGAGTGTCAGAGGCCGGGCGGGGACTCTCATTTTGTCCCTGACTGCTGTGTTTTGCTGCCTCCTCTATCTGCGCCCCTATTTCTTTTCCTTCTTGTTTGTTTTTCTGAATTTAACAGTGGGGAGCCCACTTGGCTGTGTGCACAGCAGGTAATAAGTACTATGGTGGTTACTGGGTTGGCTTCTTGGATGGTTAACGAATAAGAGGGTAATTAAGCTTTTCTGAAGCTGCCAACTGTATTGGAGGTTTGGTGAATATTTAAGGCTTATTTAAAAATAGTTCCTTCAAAAACTGAACTATTTAACCAGTAGAATTCCTAAGGATATATTCTTTATCAATTGGAGATTGCTTAGATTACTGGAATCAAGTAGAAGAAAATTTGGTTTCATATAAGGCTAGATATAATGCTGTACTAGCTCCTCTCAATGTTTTAAATGTTTAATTTATGATCCTTATTAGGGGGCTTTTTACCTGCCATAAATTCCTTAAAATAGCTTTTTAAAACAGTATATGCATTTAAAGTATAGATTTCTGGCCGGGGATATAGCTCAGTGGCACAAGGGCCTGCCTGGTATGCGCAAAGTCCTGAGTTCAATTTCTGGTACCAAAAAAAAGTATAGGTTTCTAAAAAACTGAATACTGTAATAAAGAAACATTTATTCTGATAAATTTAAAGATGTAAATTTAGCCATGATCTTCACTTTTTGGATCCCTACATCTATATTTAGATAAAACACAGAAAAGAGATTTTTTGTGAGCTATATTTAAGAGGTCTAAAATTTTATCTAAATAAACTAAGATGTTGATATCTTTAAAACCATAAGCAGGGACAGGGCTATATCCTTCAGATTTGTAATTTTCAGAGGAGTTTGATTCAGAGTGCTATGAAAAGGAAATTTATGTTTAAATTTAAAAGGGAAGAAATGCCTTAGGGCTTATGGTTATTAGAAGATACTGGGTAGGAAGAGCCATTGTGTGTAAAAGAAGAAACAAACTCAGAGGGATGGCAGTTACCGTGGAGGAGACCTGGCAGGAGAGCAGAAGCTGGAAGATATAAAGAGGCCCTGTAAGGAAACATATGGCCATTGAACTTGAAATGGTCTCAAATAGCTAATATTTAATTTTCACTCATTGAGTAAATATTTATTGAGGACCTTCACCTTCTGTGTGCTTCTTGGCACTGAAGTTTTAAATAAATGACAATGACATGACTGACTTGACTTTAAACTTTTAATTTTGGTATGATTTCAGATTTATAGCGGGGTTGAAAAGATAGTACTGAGAGTTCTTGTATGTCCTTCCCCCAGGTTCCTCTCATGTTAACAACTTACAGGACAACAGCTCATTACTGTCACTGGTGGAAAAAGAGAAGATTTATTCAGAGTGAGCTCTGAAGGAGATGAAGGGGCCGCTTATTGCTTCAGATCTCCATCTGTCCATGTTCTGACGTGCAAGGGCTTTTATTGCAAGGAAGAGAGGTGACGGGTGCCATGAGACAACAGAGGAGGGGTCCTCGCTCTTACCGGCACCCCCCACCCTCCCACTGTGCTCTGCACCTTCCCTCCCTCTGCAAGGAAACTGGACCCCAGTCTCCTGAGGCCAGAGTGTCTCCGGACTTGGGAGGTGGTGTGCATTTCTGTCAATTCCTCTGAGCTGAGAGGAGAAGCAGGTAGTCTTTGCCTACACCAATGTCTTCAGAACTTTTACCTGTTCTGTCTTCCAGCAGATTTAATGTTTCTGTCTTAACATTTAGATCTTCAATCCATTTCAAACTTAGTTTAGTGCATGGTGAAAGGTATGGGTCTAATTTTAATCTTTAGCATGTGCAGAGCCAGCTTTTCCAGCACCATTTATTAAAGAGGCTACCTTTCCTTCCAGTGAATGTGTTTGGCACCTTTGTTAAAGATAAAGTAGCTGAGTATGTCTGAAGTTGTTTCTGCATCTTGCAGTCTATTCCAGTGATCTTCAGGTCTGTTTTTTTTGTCATTACCATGCTGTTTTTTTTAATCACAGTAGCTTTATATTATAATTTCAAGTCAGGGATTGTGATGCCCCCTGCCTTGCCTTTGTTGCCCAGAATTGTCTTTGCTATTCTAGGTCTCGTCTGGTTCCAAATAAATTTTATTTTAAAGGGAAAAAAAGTAACAAGATAACAATAATAAAGACAAGAACAAAACAACACAAAAACAAGAAAAACAATGCAGAATTTCAAAGTGGGATGATAGGAAATTAACAATGGTTGTTACATTTCATATTGTTATCTTCAACGAAGTTGCTCCAGTTACCAGATGTAAGAATGCAAGAATGGTCAAACAACTGAAGAGATAACAACCCAAATGCTGATCAACTGAGGAATGGATAAAAGAGATGCGGGGCGCCGGCACTAGCTTCTCTGCTCGAGGCGGAGCTGCGGGAGTGGGCGCTGAGCTTCAGGATCCCCAGCCACGCGCGTCCCCGCGCGCCCGGCCACCACGGACCCTCCGGCCCGGGACCTGGAGCGGAGCCCTCTGTCGTGCGCGGCAGACCAAGCATGAGTCGAGGGGGCTGAGCGGAGGGCGGTCCGCGGCGCTGGAAGACAAAGAAACTGAAGTTTAACAAGACTAGATTTCCAGCTTAAGGCTACATATCGGACTTGCTGTGTTCACGGCCTGGGGACACGAGGTTCTCGCTCCTGCGTTCCCCGGAGTCTCCTGGCCACCGTCCCCCATTCCCGCCCGCCGAGGGGCCGAGCGGTCGCGGGAGGAATGCTGCTTCCTGAACCACCCAGGCTTCAGCTGACCGCCGCATTTCGCAACAGTCCTGCTGCCTTTCCAGAAAATAATACTGGAGTGTTTCCGGGAAGATGGCGACCAGGTGAGCAGCAAGGGAGCGATCCTCCTTAATAAACACCACCAGTTCGAGACAGACTTGGCGAGCGTGAATGCCGGGACCTCGGCTGGGAAGTTCAAACTGGACGTATTTCTCTGAGCTGCCGGGGGAGATGCGGTAGGGCGGCCCAGGCTGCCGTGGCGAGACGTGGGAAAGCCCCAGACGCTGGGAGCCAGGGACGCTCCGCGCGGGGAGGAAGTTTGGCTGGCTCCGAGCGCCCTGGGAGCACAGCCAGCTCGATCCCTCCCGCCTCCCGAGCCAGTGCAGCTTTCCGGCGACTCCCGACAGAGATCGGCTTTTTGGTGGCGGCAACGCCCGGCAGTCCCACATTTCGCGCGCATCGGGCAGGCCACGCAGAAAGCCCCAGACGCTGGGAGCCAGAGATGCTCCACGCGGGGAGGAAGTTTGGCTGGGTCCGAACGCCCTGGGAGCATAGCCAGCTCGGTCCCTCCCGCCTCCCGAGCCGG
>PVLD010032235.1:0-14889 GCA_004027595.1 Dinomys branickii
ACAGGATGCTGCTAGTCCATCTGGCCATTGACTGCTCACACACCTCGCTCTCTGAGACCAGCAAGCATGTGCGCAGAGACACGAGTTGGCCCGTGCCCAGCCCCTTGATCTCTGCGATCATCCCTTTGCCATGTGGTGCCTGAGAAGGGGCTCAGTCAGGACATAGGCTTCCAAAGCACCCTGCCCATCACACTGAACCTATATGCAGGGCCACCCGTCCATGGGCTCCTGGCACTCCCTTCTGTGCTCAGAGCTCCAGAACCACCCAGGCTTTTCCATACACCTACAAGATCTCCACCATTGTGACATCCTGACCCAGGGCCTGTGTGCATTAAGTCGGTTAATCCTTTGACAGATTCCTAGTTTAGAGGGTTACTAGGACATGGAGACTTCTTGGGAGATGTAGGTCACTGGGGAAAGCCTTTGTAGGATTTTTCTTTTCGTGGTTACTTTTCCTTCTTTTTCTGTTTCCTGCCTCTTAAGAGGCGAGCAACTTCCCTCTGCCCTTCCCTTTCACTGAAATCACTGTGTCTTGGAGCTAGATGACAATGGAATGAAACAACTGAAATTGTGAGCTAAGGTTAATATGGCAGGTATTTGGTCACAGTGACAAGAAGTTGGCTAATAGAGAAAATTTTTACTGAGATGTAGGTTCATTACTGTGACTATACCTAAGCACGTTGTTCAGAAGAGTTTGGAACTGGTTGTAGGAAAAATTTGGAAATGTTTGGAGAGACTGGCTAGAGAATCCCTGGAATACTGTAAGCAGAGATATATGGGTAATTCTACTCATGGCTCAGTAAACCGGAAGGCTAGTAGGAATACAGAAAGTATTGGCTGTGCTTAGGAAGTTTCAGATGGAAACGAACAGTTCAGGCTGGCCTTGAACTTACTGTGTAGTCCGGGCTGGCCTTAAACTCAAGGCAATCCTCCTGCCTCAGTCTCCCAAGTGCTGGGCATGAACCACCATGCTTGGCAGCTTGGTGCTTTTTGTAAATGTAGAAAAGCTGGTTCAAAACCTTACAGAAAGGTGAAGGAGCTGGTATAGCCAAAAATTTTTTGAGAAAGGATAAACATGAGGGAACCATAGCAATGGAAGTTATATGATACACCTATGAGAATCTAAACAGTATGAAATTGTTTATTGACTATACCTATAGATTCAGTCAACAGGATAGGGAGTCTGTAAATAGACCCATATGAGTACAGTCAAGGCAGTTTGTATGAAGGATTGTGGGCATTTCATTGGAAAATTGCTCATCTTTTCAATAAGGGTCATGTAACAATCATTTGTAAGTCTAAAAAAATCCTATACTAAAAGCATGCATTTTACAAAAGAATTATCTAAAAGTAGATTACAAGTCTAGACTTTAAATAAAAAGCCACAATACACCTAAAGAACGCATGAGAAAAACTTAGTGCCTTGAAGTTAGGGGAAGAAGTCTTATAAATTACACCAAAAACAGTTTTTGTGGAGGAAAATAATGACAAATTGAAATTAAACCAAGTTTTTGCTCTTATAAGATCTTGTATTTAGAATAAAATGAAACTACATAACAGAAAAATACTTTGCAATAATACATCCACAGAAATCTTTTTTAAAGAATGTACAGAATTCTAAAACCTCAAAAATTAGAAAATACCTACCAAAAAACAAAGTTACATCCTGCCAGGGTTTCCCTAGACTTGCAGCTGGGGCTGGCTTCTGTATGTACAGTACTCATAGCTCTGGAGTCCAAGGCCTCTACCTGTGTGACCAGGGTTCTCATTTTCTCACCTTTCTCAAAGCCTTGCCTGTGGAAGTCGGGGGACTGCACATCTGGGCTCTACTCCTAGAACATACCAACCTGATACCAGGGGCAGAGATGTCCTCCTTAGGGCTTCTCTAATTGAGGGTACCTTCTGTCCTCCTTCTGGAACCTCACCTTTGTTCTCAGCAAAACTAGGACCCCCATTCCTGCCTATCTGAGTGTGTCCTGTCACACCAAATTCCATGGTGACCTCCGCAAGGACAACCAAGCCCTCCTATGAAGTCTCTTCACCAGCTAGAGGCAGACGTCCCCACCTTTCCCTCTAAATGATTGACGTTGAGTGGGAAGAGTGAGCAGCAGCAGGGGCCTGGGATGAGTCCTGCTTCTGTGAAGGGATCTAACCTTTCATACTCCAGAGCGTCATTACCACCTTTCAATACTCACTTAGGAACAAGAAGCTATTTTACAACTCTACCAAATGTATATGTGGACTTTATATGGATATAGATGCTGTATGAAGGGTCTATGTAGACTACACTTGTGTATAGGTACACAATCATATCTTTGTGTACTCGAACATATTATATATGCAGAATGAATGTATACTTTATGTGTATGTTTCTAAAACACATTTGCATATACCAATCTAGTTTCATGGAGTCTTCCCACCTGCCTCCATCACAGCCACTTGGAAGAATGCAGGGCAAATCAAAAGCATCCTAGTATTTCACTCCTCAGGTTTTCAGCAGACATTTCTAACAGTTAAGACTTTTAAAAAATAAGCCCAGTAATGTTATCATTTCTAAAAAATGCATAAATGATCATTAAATATCCAACTATTTTAAATACTTTTCTAATAAAGTTATACTATTTTTTTTTTTTTTGGTGGTACTGGGGATCAAACTCAGGACCCTGCGCTTGCTAGGCAGGTGCTTATTCCACTGAGCTGTATCCCCAGCCCCTAAACTTATACTTTTTTGAGGTAGCTTCTTTGAATGCATATGCAAATATGGCCCACATACTCAAAATTTTTATTATGTCCTGTAAATCTTCATCTGCAGATTTCCTCCTCATGATCTTGTTTTCCTTGCAATCATTTTTAAAAAAAACTCAAACCTTGAATTCTGTCCAGTTTTCCATACTCTGAATATTGTTGAATTCACCATGGAGGTGTCTTTTAACATATTCTTTTCCCCTTAACTTCTAAGGCTACATGGTGCTAGTCCAGGTTCATCTTGTATACATGGCCTTCCCTGGTCCTAAATGTAGCCATTTCTTCAAGAAATTCTGGTTCCTTCATTTCCAAAAGGTTGTAACATTCTACATCTAGATAGTACCAGGGCTCATTGCTACTGGGGCAATGTCAGATATCAGCTTTCTCTCCTGGTTCCACAATGCGTAAACATGTGTACACCACATGTGTATATATGCAGCTCTATAACCATTTATACATGTAAACCTCTGTTTCTATATTAAGTTAACTGAACACGACCTTAATCTGATGTCTGCAGCTGTAAACTGTTTCTACAAAGATCATTCTGGCCACCTCCTTTAGATGACCTATGGCCTGCCAGTCCATCACTTAGAATCCTGGACTCCACCTGCCCTCTATTCTCCATTTAATTAATTGCTCTCTTTCTATACCCTTGCCCTCTTTCAGTTTTCAAGAATAGAAGATTCAGTTCATTGAACCTATCCTATACCCTTACAGGACACACCTTTTTCAATTAGAGTGCAGTGTTTATTTGTTGGATCATAGATCTTGAGTCCCACAGATGCCACTCATTTCCTCTGTTATTGAGATCAATAATCTCATTCCATATGCTTCCCTGATATTATGAATAGATGTGTAATACATTTGAGTGGTTTTATTTCTTCTCAGTGACATTCTATATTCTATGCTGTGGTTGCCCACATTTTACATATTATTTTAATTTGCATGCATCAAGGCTCACTCTTTGTGCTGTAAAGTTGTATGAGTTTTGACAAATGCATACTGCTATTGTCTGAGTTCAGTAGGGCTAAAGTAATAGTAAGCTTTCCCACTGCCTAATATAATACCTGACATTCATAACTGAAGGGAGCAAAGGGTTTGTTGGCTCATGTGTTGAGTCTTTAATCAAATGGCTCCAAGGCAGGGAGAGCGAGAAGGAATGTCTTGGAAGAGCCAAGCTGCTCAGTTCGTGGTAGCTGGAAGCAGGGGAGCAGTGGCACAGAGGGAGGGACTAGAGCCCAGACATAGTACTCAAGGTCATGCTGCCATGGCCTACCCAGACACTCAGAGGCAGATTTTAGTAATCTTCTAGGCATTTCTTATCATGTGTCCTATACATCCTTTGGCAACCACTAATATATTTTCCATTTCTATAATTTTATCTTTTTGAGAATGTCATATAAATAGATTCATACAACACAGTATTTAGCCTTGTCAGACTGACCTCTCCTTTCACTTGGCATTATGCCTTTAAGACTGCTTCATGTCATTTTGTAGCTTGTAATGGCTGCTTTTTATGCTTTTTTATTGGTGTGTAGTAGTCCAATGTTTGTTTCTACCATAATTTCTTTAATGATTCACTGAAGAAATACATTTCATTGTTTCAATTTAGTGATTATGAAATAAGCCACTATATTTATATGCTAGTTTTAGCAGTGTAGTTTCCCACAGTTTCATCATTTAATTTTAAAAGTACAATCTATAAATATTTCCTCCTAAATAACCATAGAACTTCAAACAGTAGATTGCAAGATTTAACTTCCACTCCTAATGTAGTGAATGGAAGCTGTGTTCTCATGCCTCTGTAGAGGATTCTTGGTAGCACCTCGTCCTCTGTAGGTCACTGCAGGAGTATCATGCAAGCTGCTTCATAAGGAGAGTAGACCAAGGATAGAGAAACATCATGGAAAAAGCGAGAGAGAAGTTCTGTGATTCTTTTTGCTCAGGGCTAGGAGAGCCAGGCAGTGCAGCCACTGCACAGTGGCAGTCTGGGGAAGAAGAAAGCATTGCATGATCATAATAGTGGTGTTCTGTAATGCTTGTGATGAAACTGATGCGAGGGGACCTGGGAGTATAACTCAGTGGCACAGCGCCTGCCTGGCAAGTGCGCAGTTGTCAGTTCAGTTCCTGGTACCACACACACACACACACACACACACACACACACACAAAACCCACCAAACTGATGGGAAGTAGCCTCTCGGGACTTCCCTTTTCACAGGTTCGTCTTTCTAATGACAGAGCAGTTTTAGAATCTACTTACTGTTCAAGAATCTAATGAAGAGAAACATTACCCTGAACCAATTTTTCAAATTTAATTTATCTTTGGACTTCTTTGGGCATTCTTCTGGAAAGTAAGAATTTTATAAACTCCAGACTAGAGGTCATTGCTGACTTGAGGGTTGATTCGGACCTGAAAATACAGTTGGGCAGAGAAAAACCATTTTTAAAGTCAATGCAAGAAAACTGCCTCACAAATATTTTGATGACATAGTTTACATTTTTACCGTTGCTTGTGACTCCTCAAATTTTGGGATTTCTTTTCAAGTGTAAATTAAGTGAGTGTATAAAATGTTTTAGTTTGTGTTCAGAAAAGTACAATTATACCTTTAAAAATCAATAGTTACTTCTGCTGTTGTGGTGCATATATATTTGCAAGCTTTCCTAAATATATTTGGATAAATTACAGTATGAACAAATTTGACAACAAGAACAGGTTATGTATGCCTCAACACCACTGGGTAGCTCTTGTGGGTTTATAGGTTTCTTTGAACATTTAGATTACTGAGTATCAGTGCACCAAATACCAACTTGTGTTATTTCTCTGCCCTGGAGACTGAGGGTTGATTTGAGTGAGTCTTAAGACAATTTCCATCTTGAGCAATACATGGTTCCTATATTTAGCATCACATCTTGGGCTTTTGAGGCCTCCTTTGACCACTACATCACTGTGACAGCCATAGCCCTTCCATTCAGGCTTGAGCTATAGGACTTCACATGGGACAAAAATTAGGAATATTTCTAAACTCTAGCTCTACCCTCATAGAGTACCCTTTAACAGGCATAGAAAAAGCCTGACACTTGAAGCAGGGTAGGGTAAGTGCAGAAGTCTGGTCCAGTCAGGGACAGAATGGAATGAATCATGGAAATTGCTGGTGAGTAAAGTCTCCTGTTCCCCTTCTTTGAGCACTATCTGGACCACCAAGCCTTGTCCTCCATCCCAGTCCCATCAATTAGGAGTCGCTGGTGTCTCTTCCCAAGCTCAGCTCTGCCCAAGTCTTGAATAAGCCTTGAATGGAGGTAAGAGTATGCCAAAAGTTTCATCTCACAGCTTCTCTTCGCTGTTTTGAAATCCTTTCACACTTCTCAGGCTTGATGCTTGATAATGCTATTCTGCCACTGTATCTGTCTTCTTTCTCAACTGCAACCTATATTTTCCCCTTAGAGAATGTGTTTTTTTCCTGTTCTCCTTGTGAATCCACATGGTCTCATACCTGTCCTGGGACCCACCTCCCAGCATGGACCCTAAGGACCTGGGTATTTGCCTTACCTCAATCTTTAAGATCTTTCTGGTTTCCCATTGACTGAGTTCACCGCATTCTGCAGATCTCCTTACATACGTCAGGGTCAGCAGTGTGGCATTATGTATGCACATTGTACACAAATACTTTTCTAAGTTTAAAACCTCGTTTATATATCCAGTGCTGCTGGGGATATAGCTCAGTGGCACAAGCACCTGCCTTGCAAGGGTAAGGTCCTGAGTTTGACTCCCAGTACCAATATATATAGTGCTGCCTAGTTCTGAAATTTCCTCATTCAGAATTTGGTTTAGTGAACAGAAATGTTTAATTCTAAACATCATCAGTGTCCTAAACTATTTTAACATCATAAATCTATTCTGCTCTTCTCTTCTAGGTTTTAAATGTGCTTTGGAATTGGTAGTTTGTTATTTGATGTGTTCACATGTATTAAATCTTCAAGCTTCCTGTCTGCCAAATCTGATAACCTATGTTCTTTACATATGTACTATGTATTAGGTGATATATTCAAAAGGATATAAGTAAGTTATGAAGCATAATAAAACAAAAAACACCCTTGAACTCACCAACACTAACTACAATAATACCATACCATTACTAATACTACTACCTACTTACCAGTACCTACCATTACCAGCTGAATCCAGCACCAAATAAAAGATCACTCACCCAGAAGCAACTACCATCTTTAATTTTGTTTCATTAATTTCTTTGACTTAATTTTTGCCTCTTAACATAATCCATTCTCCCTAAATTATATTTTAGTTAACATATGTTAATATATTATAATTAACTATAAGTATTCTTCTGACTCATTTATTAAACATCTTCTAAGATTCGTCTTTGTTGAATAAGTGTGAGTTGATTTTCTCTGTCTATCCCTCTAGCAAAGCAGTAAGTTTGAAAAAATGTTTAATCATCTTTTGGAACTCTGGGATCTAAAAACAAGAGCAAAACAAACTAAAAACAAGGCAATGCCTAATTAATGGAGCAAATTCCTATAATTTTATTGTGCTTTAGTGTTTATTATGAATATCGATCAACTTTCCCATAAGAGAAAGATGACTGAATCACCTCAGAAACAGCTTCCAATTCTTTACCTCCTCATAGTTACTCAATGTGGCCAACCCAGACATCTGCCTTACAGAGCCACTTCCCGGTGGCCACTTCCTTCTGTAACACACACACCTCATGGTGCCTGCATGCAAGCCACAGTATGCACCTGTCAGCCATAGCATGACCCCATGGAATGCATGCTTCAAGAGCATTTGCCAGCAAAACTAAGTTTTGTTGTGAGAGGGACTCAAGGTCACGTTTAGGCACTTAGACATTAGACATCAGCCAGGATAAAAATGTATACTCTGAAAGGGCTATTGTAAACATCCATAACCAAATCTCCCAGACCTCCATCAGAGGAGTGTTAGAATTTATGGCCATTCCTAAAAATACAACAATGAAGAATGAAGATGCTAAACTTTGATAAGAGAACACTGTGGTATTTTTACTTAGTCACCTAGCAACCTTTTCCCTAGCTCAAGTAGAAAGCCTAGGAATGAAGAGGTAGAGGTAGGAGACATATTGGGGAATACAGGCTTTTGAAAGTTCCCGTGTACACTGGGGAATCCAGACATGTTACCAGAGCCCTATGAGCTCACTTCATGTACCAAAACCAGACCAATGCATTGCTGCCACCAACAGCCTTCATGAAAATAGACACTAACCAACTGAATCAAACACTGAGTCACGAGTTATCCATGGCCAAGTGGAATTTATCTCAGGAATGAATGCAAGGTTGTTTAAACAGCTGTAAATCAATGTGTTGAGTTATATTGATAGACTAAATGACAACATCATATTATCATCTTGGTAGACACAGAAAAAGCATTTGGTGAAATACAACACCATTTCTTTATTTATGTATGCTACTGAGGATTAAAACCAAGGTCTCTGCACTAGATTACAGCCCATGTTCTTTTAAAAAATTTTGTAACAGGGTCTTTCTAGTTTTCTAAATTACCTAGTCTGGACTCAAACATGCAATTCTCCTTCCCCAGCTTCCCATGATGCTGGGACTATAGACATGCACCACAATGTCTGGTTATAATGCCATTTTATGATTAAAAAATAAATCAACAAACTAGAAGTAGAAAGAAACTCCTCAATCTGACAAAGGACATCTACAAAAATTCGGTGGCAATAACCATTATACTTAAAGCTAAAATGCACTGAATTGCACAATTGAATGAATTGAAAGTAAAGGTACAGGCATGTAAATATATGTCCATACAACAGTTAAATAAATTGTTCACCTTGGTTTTATGAATAGTATTTATGATTGCGAGAAAGAAATACAGAGCAACTGCCAATAACTCGTCCCTGGCCAATCTGGAGAACACCTGACCTTGGCTGCCCAACCACCCTAAGTCCTCCTGTCCCCAGGCTTAAAGACTGCATGAACTTTTCCAGAACTCCAAAACAGGAGGAGGTAAGGGGTCATTCTCCCCACGTTCTCCTTTCATTTGCCCCCATCTGTCAACTGGTAGGCTCAGATGTCATGTCTGCCTGACTGTGCTCGGTCTTGGGAGTGCAGAGCACAAAGAACAGCAGAGGAAGTCCTGTGTGAGGAGACAAGGAAGGAGTGTGTCCCTGTGGGAGAAGAGAAGAATTAGATGTTTTCATCATTGTCACAGTGATCACAAGCACTTAAAACTCAGGCAATATCACATCAAAATAGATATTTATAGTTTAATCCTTTTTTAAAATGTTGTAAACAGTGATAACATGTGGCCCCTATTCGGGCTCAATACTTCTTCCACAGTGCAGTAGCTTCGTTCATTTCACCCCCTGCTTGGCCCCTGCTGGCATCTGTAGTCAAGATCCCTTTGCCCATGCTGCACTCCTGCATTTTATGTTTGGGCCACAGACTGGCCCTATTAGGACTTCTCAAATATGACCATGTTCACACTTTTCTATCTTTACTCTGAAGTTTCCTCCATGTACTACCTCTCTACCACTGTGACCAATATGCCTGACATGCACAATTTAAAAGCAGAAAATGGTTTATTTGGCTCACCCTTTCAGAGGTTTCAGTCCATGGTTGACTGACATGCTATGGTAGATCAAATCATGACACCTGGGAAACAGAAAGAGAACAGCGATGGCAAGACATGTAGCCTCCAACAGCACAGCCCCAGTGACCCCCCCTCCAACTGTGTCTTACTCCCCAATAGTACATTCACCTATGAATATTGGTGGATTAATCCACTGATGAATATAAAGCTCTCAGGAGTCTTGTAATCCAGTCCAATTAACTATTAAGGTTAACTGGCACACTCCACCTGGAGTGACCTCCCCTATTTCTTCAAGTATTCTCTCATTCTACCATTGAACAACATTCTCTCCCTTTAATCTCCTGTCTGAATACTTCATGCAAATCTGAGCACAGAAGATAGCACACCTCAGCAGACTTTATTAGTCTGTTCCTAGATTCTGTCTTGTCATTTGTTGCCTTCCCCCCAACACCCTCAGGGAATCCTGCATACAGTACTGTAGGTACTTAACATTTGACAAATTGGATTATATCACTGACCTAACCTAACATTGGAGAAGGGAAGTTGCTATCACAGTTGGAAAAGATTTAATATATAAAATGAAGGTAAACAAACTCAGAAAAAGAGGTTGGAAAAGAAGAAAGTTGGCAGCAGAGACAGAGGGCAAACACTCCTTGCTTTAACTGAGATAAACTTTTTGAGAAATATTCACATTTATAATTTTGAAATTGCATACAACCTCCCTCAAAAGTAGAAGTGACCTTAGCCTTTCCCGTAGCAGTGTCTCATAAAAGTGGTGGCAAAACTTACGGGGAGGGCAGGGGACGAAGGTGATTTGCTCTGTGTAGCACGTACATTCATATCTGACAACTGTATTTTTTCACATTGTCATCTGTAAAATGCCACTTCTGCCTCCCACTAGAATAAACTACACCACAGGACTGATGTGGAGAGTGGAGAAATCACGATTTATTTGTTTGCCTGCCTCCACTTGAGAAAATACCTTGAAAGCAGGAGAAATTCAAGAATAAGCTTTCAGTGGGGGGAAAAATGACTTTTTCTTTTTTCCTTCAAGCAAGGAAGTACAGCTTTTCTTCGTGGCCTTTGTTACTGAATGATGAACAGATTTCTTCTTAGGACCGAAGGAAATTGTACCTACAAGGAACCAAAGAGAGCTCTTTCTGTGCGCTGTGTTCTCAGTAGTGGGAGTTTGTAAAAAGGATTCACTAAGAAAATCCTGCCTGGTTCCACTTGACTTCTAAAGACACTACCCTAAATTCAGTGAGCTACACACAAGAACTTGCACAGGTTGCCCCTAAGGTCTTGGTAACAAGCGGATTCTGACTCCCTAGGGCTGAGTAGGGATGAGATTCTGCTTCCCAAACCAGCCCAGGCGGCATTGGATGCCGCGGGCCTGGGACCACTGTTGCGGGACAGGTGAGATGAAAGAAGTCACCTCTGCAACTTTGTGTCCTCCCAGAGCAGGACAAGGCCAGGAAAAAAAGAGCCAGGGCAGGTCTAGGGCTTCCTCTGGGCAGAGGCTAGGTGTGCCCAGGTGATCATTAAGAAGGCGCAGATTGGACCCACAAGGCCTGGTGGAAGCTCCTGCTACTTTTAGCTCCTCTGTTCCTAAATATTCATTAAGGGAGAATAACAAACTGCGTGCATGCTAATGCCCGTGTGTAATGTCAGGCATGGGGGAGTGTAGGGGAAAGCTGAGCTTACTAAAAAGTGTGTGCTTTTCCCAGGCACCTCGCAGAAGGGTAAGAGATGTCTTGGGTAAATGTGGGGGGAGGACAGGGACCTCCCACCTACCCTTATTCTGGGGTCTTCAACCAAATCCCCTCCTCTGCTCTGGAGGTGCCCTGCCACCAGCTGGCTGTTCCTTGTCAACCCTAAGCTCCTTCGATTCCAACTGACCAAGAGCAGAGCCACCTGGCTGCAACCTATGGGGAAGCAGCAGAACTCCTGCCTCCACCAGCCCTGGATAAGCCCTTGGTCTGAAGCACTCCGGGCAGTGTGCAAGCGCCGCCTGGAAAGCTGGCTGGCTGTCTCCTCCCTGCCCGAGGTGGGCTCCACAACCGCAGGTGGCTGCCTGCACCGCACTGCGCTCCTCCAGGGCCCCAGCGCACCCTTTGGCAAGTGCTGATTTCCCCCCTGACTAAGGCCATCTTTGAGGCTCTGTTCCTTTTTGCTACCCTGCTCACTCTTTACGTGATCCTGTGGAACGTTTGCCAGGAGGAGGGCAATGGCTACATCTGACACAGGTAGAGAGCACAGCCACAGCCCCCAGGCGCCCCACCCATTCCGCAAAGCCGGGACCCGGAGCTCCTCCTCCAGAATCCGGTTCCTCCGGAGGACCCTGTGCTCCCTTGTACCCTGCGTTCCTTCTCTGTACCCTGCACCTCTCTCCTATGTTGCCCCTTGCACATTGTGCATGCCCATTTGGGACCCCTGCTTCTTCTTGGGACCCCGTACTTCTCTGGAGCCTGCTCTTGTGCCCTACACTCTGTGCTCCTCCCCAGATTCCAAGCCCCTGTCCCAATCCGGAGCCCAGCTTCTCACCTCATTCACTCCAATCCCAGATGCACTAGGTCGGTTCCCACACACCTTCCTCTACTCTGTGCCCTTCCCTTGCACTCTTCATGCTTCTCCTGGACCTCCTGCGACGCCAGGATCTCCAGGTCTTCTCTGGATCCCAGGCCTGCTCCGAAGACCTTGCACTCTTCTTGAGATCCTACCATTCTCCTGATGTGAAGCCCTTTCTTGGCTTCTCTCTTCCCTTCCCTGGTCCCAGGGCCATCTCCTACTCTTGAGTCATTCCCAGGAATCTCCTCACTGCCCCTAAGTGCTCGTCTGCAGAACCAGCTGTGCACTTTCCACTCCCACTCCACCCCTAGCCCCTAAGCATTTTGCAGGTTGGGTGCGCCTCCCCAGGAACCTGTGCTCACCCCTGACCTCTGGTGTCTCCCCAGGCCCCATGTTCACATCATCCTGTGTCCCTTGTCACTCCCAGCCTTCTCTCAAACTCTCCCTTTCCCCCTAGGTACCATGCCCTTCTCTTGGGTCCCATACCCCAACCACCTTGATCTCCAGTTCCTGCTTCCTCCCAAGAATCTGCAGCCTTCAGAACTCCTAGACCAGCAGCAGCTCTTAATAGGTACCTGTGTCCACTCCTTTCACTGCCCCATCTGGGCAGTAGGGGGAACTTTCAATAGCCAGTGGGCTTCCCTAAGTCATGTCCTTGTAGGGAGCCCATGCGATCCACTGCTCCATCTTTCCTCTCTCCCAGGGACAGGACTTCTGAGTAGCTTGACCCTGCAAACCATCCAGCAGTATCAATTTGTCCTGCTACTCTTATGCCCCCAGTTTTCTTGAATTAGGTTTAGTCTCACAAAGAGGATCCTTGTCTGAAGGTGGTATTACACTTTTAAGGGGATGACATGGATGAACCTTGCTGGACAGGGAGAAATCTGACTGAGTCTGCTTTTCTTTTTCATTTTTTTCCATTGAATATTAGTGCATGTTTGCAGTATATAATTATTACATTGTATGTGGGGAGCTGTTTTGTATCTTATTGTACCATTTTATGGATGAAGTTAGTCCATTTTCAGGCAGGTAGCCATTCAGAACATGGCTAAGTGGCCATGTGCAGCATCAGCCACTGAACCTGCATTGAAACAGCGAAGTGGGAACATGGGCAGAGACAGGGCTGCTGCATATTCTGATCTTGGTAGCACCGTCAAATACATTTATGTTAGTGTACATATGCCGTGCATTACAGGTGCAGGGTGGACTCACGGTGAATCCTCCTCAAAGGTGGGGGGTTACATGGGTGCAATTAACCATCTTCTGCTAATAACTGATTTTCCTACTTATTTTCGTTGCATACCTTACATGGAGCCAAGTTCATTTGTTTTTCCTTAAATGTATAGCCCTGTGAGTTTTTATAAACACATAAAGTTATATAACTATAACCCCAATGAACATGCAAGTACCTTCTTTTTTTTTTTTTTTTTTTGCAGTACTGGGGATTGAACTCAGGACCTTGCACTTGCCAGGCAGGTGCTTATGCCACTGAGCTATATCCCCAGCCCCGCAAGTACCTTCTATGGATAACATACTATTGAAAATATTTCCCGTCTATAGCTTTCAATCTGAGAAAGCCGGCGTCTAAATGTTGCTCCATGTAATACATGAATGCAGTATTTGTGATGTGCTTATTTAGGGTCTTTGCATGTATAGTGCCCTGCAAAGATACTTCACTGTTCTATTTCATGTACACACTTTCACCAAACTAAATTCATGATAGTTTATGTTAAAAATATATTTGTGCTTTGATAATACCCGAGCAATAAATAGAGCAATCCTCGCATTTCGCTTGTTTATTCTCCTCCATAAAGGAGAAACATTAAATATTGGTTTTCCTGTTTCCTATCCACCCAAGACACACACACACACACACACACACACACACACACGCACACACACACACGCACACACACTGCATACTCAGTGGTATTGCATTTTGGGTTTTTCTACTTTACATTTTACAGGGCCGGAAGAGACTACAGAGGCAGAATAAAAAGCCCCCACGAAAGTATGCAGGCCGGCTCTCTGCTCTTCTTCCCGCGTGGTTAGGAACTTCTGGGAAAGGGATGCCTAGTGATCAGGCCTCTGGTGAGACTATTTTGAGCTCCTTCAGTGAGATTCTTTGATGGAAAGTGCTACATGAAGTGCAAAGTCTATTTTTAAGGATCACAACACTGGGCATTTGTCTAGAGAAGGTCAAAGCAGGTAAAAAGAATACACTTCTGAGTGTCCCGCTTTTCTTCGTTGCCTGCTTCTTGGATGTTTATCCCCTCCAGAAGCAGCAGGTTATAAAGCTGCTGTTATTTTGTTCCTTTGGGTGCTGGAGGGAGGCCCAGAGTCACAGCCCAGAGTGCTATTCTTACGGGCTGGTCTTGAGCTGGAGATTTCCTCCCCACAACTACAGAAAGTCCTGCACCTATTGCAGTGCTTCTGTCAGGGCTCCACACTAGAAAGTGCCACCCTCAGCGGTGTGACAGAAGGGTTGGGGCAGCCCTGCTGGTTAAAAGTCAAGAGTGAGGGCCTGAGCTTAGGCAGAGGCCACGGCAGAAGAGAATCATGTTTCTGTACTGTTTTAGAGTTGATTTACCTAGGTGACTGAATATATGGAGAGGCATGGGCAGTGGGGTGGACAAGGAAGAGGGGGAGGAGCAAAGCTCATACTGTCTGTCTAGCCTAACGGAGTAAGAGGCCCGCGGTGTCATTAAAATACTCTTTGGAGATAGGTGCCCGAGGCCAGCATTCCAGGTCACTCTGATTTTTCCTTCCTCCCATCTGACCTTGTGGCATAGGCAGATGTTGAAACAACTGCCTGGCTTTTAGGAAGAGCTCAGAAAATGGCAGCCTATTTATTTATCTGTTACTCCCTTTATTAGTACATATGAGTTATACAGAAAATGGATTTCACTTTGGTATCTTTTTACATGCATATAACACTTCATTTTACACCAGATCAACCCCATCTT
>PVLD010032236.1:0-14886 GCA_004027595.1 Dinomys branickii
GTAGGGTCAGAGGTATGTGCCACTGTACCTAGCTTCAGCCTTTCTGTCTTTAAAACCAGCCTCCTTCACTGGACCCACTGGGACAGTTATTTTATGAATTAAAGTGATGTCCAAATCTAGAATGAGAAAACCTCAGTTTTGACTAAACTGTTGCAATTTTGTCCTTCAACAGTAGTATTCAAACTGGACTTGGTGGCACATACCTGTAACAATACCACTATGGGAGGCTAAAGCAGGGAGACTGGAAGTTCCAGCTAGTCTATGCAACTTAGCAATTTAGTGAGGTCTTGTCTCAAAAAAAAAAACAAAAACCAAACCCCCCAAAAAAACCAGAGTTGTGGATGTAGCTCAGCACAAAGGCCCTGCATTTAATCCTCAGTACCAAGCGTGGGGAGGAGTAAGTACTCAAAAATAACCTTCTTCCGTCACTTAACCTGGCCAAGCAGGTTGGCTCCCTGCCCCAAATGCAAAAACTAAATACTGTCTTTTACTTTTGAGGAAATAAAGGTGGCAAACAGAGAAGGTAGAAAGTGGGAAAGCCTTCATAATCTGAAAATAAATAGATGCCTGAGCATTTTTTTATTCTAAGAGCTATTTTTTTCCAAGCAAGTTTAGGGAAGGATGTACACGTCTCTGTGAGTAGATGCTAAGGCACCTGCCAAAACTTTTACCTCAATGATGGTGGGCTCATGCTGACTACCGTTGGAGCATGTGGGTCAGTTCCAGTGCTCCAGCACAGCTAGAATGCATGTTTGATTTTGGTAGGTTGTCCCCATGATCAAATTTACAAACTGCATTCCCCAGAGATTTATAACCACCTTGGCCCAGAGGACCACTAAACAATTTGTCTCTAATCAACAGTAAATGTGGATGTGCCCTGACTGGTTCACCAACTTTACATGTCAGCACTGTTTGGGTACTGCAAGTGGGGAGGGGGCTCAAAGAAAGGGGATTAGAAGAAAATGAAAATGGGCTCTGCTCTACTAACCCACAGCCAGCATGCTTTTCTCTAAGCATTCCACCTCTCTGTTCTGGGGCTAAAATCAAGATTCTATTTAGAGTCCAAAAGATTTAAAATTATCACAAAAAATCCCTCCCATTGAAAAAAAAAGGAATGCGCACACACATGAAAAAAGGAAAGGAAAAGAAAGGAGAGGGGAGGGAAGGGAAGGGAAGGAAAGCTAAGTTTCTCTGACTTGAATAATTTTGTATGGACTGGAGTTTCTCACCAGCCCAGGAACTACTTTGCAGGCTTTTCTGGATGCTCTGGTACACAGAGAAGCCTCAGCGGCACCAAGATGCCCTGGGCTACCCAGGGGGAAGAGGGAAGCCCAGCCTTAGGTCCCTGAACCCTGCGTGCAACTATTTTATCAGTGTCCAAATAAAGTTTGCTTAGAGAATGAAAAGATAAAGATGTTTTACCATTTAATTTTTTGCCTTTTATTTTTTTTTTTTCCATTTTTTTGAGACAGGGTTTGGCTATGCAGTTCAGGCTGGCCTTAAGCTCACTTTGTAGCCCAGGCAGGTCTCACACTCACAACAATCCTCCTGCCTCAGCCTCCAGAGTGCTGGGATTACAGGCATGTGACACCATGCCTGGCTATCACTTAATTTTTTAAAATTTAAAAATAGTTAATACACAAATACTGTAGTACTCATGATAAAAATTCTAATCAAAGCCACTTACTACAGGGCCCTTTCTACCACCAGCATTCTTCTTTTTCCACAGAGAACAGAGTTTATGGTCATTTCCCAGTGACATGCACGGTGGAGGAGAAGGCATGCTCCTGTCTTGAGATGTGAATTCTGGCTGGTTTGCCCCCAAGTTTTTGTGATGGTTTCTATCCAGTGTCCCCCAAAGCCTCACGCACACATAGGCAGGGCTTTTGGAAAGTGACTCAGTTCTGAGGGTGATACAGCTGACTTCTTGTGAGGAAGCCAGAGTCTGGCCAGAAGAGGTGGCTGCTGGACTTGTTCTGGAAGGGTATACCACCTGCCCACTCCCTGCTTCTCTCACTGCTTCCTGGCCACCCTGATGTGAGTAGCCTTCCTCCTTCAGACCCTTCCACTATGCCTTTGTGCCTCAAGACCGGCTGGCCAGACTGAGAATATGAGCCAAAACGCACCTTTCCTCTTTTAAGAGGTTACTGGGTATTTTTTCTCAATGAGGAGGAAGTGACTACGATGTTTTATAGCTGAAGATCCTACATGTGCCTGAGCAAAATGACACAGCAGGTTTCCCTGATGGCCTGGGCATGGTGGGAACCTCCTGCTTGAATCCCTATATGCAAGGGCACAGCTATAGTCTGGCTCTCCTGACATGGCCTGCAGTTTCACTCCTCATTCAGGGAATGTTCTTCACATCAGCCTTCAACACACGGGTTAGTGTAACCTCCTCCAGGAAGTCTTCCTAACAGCCTCCACCTCCCACAGACGTCACAGGCCTTCCTTTATGTCCCCATATCCTGCACACATCTCTGTCATGGTGCCAGTCACATTATACTGACAGGACTGGCCCCTGCCCTTACTGACTTGAGTTTCTGAGGGCAGGGTCCTGCTGTGCATCTTTAGATGCCATGACATGAGCACAATGCCGTGTATAAAGGACACCCAGTGAGTGCTTACCAAAGGTGTCTGCCACAGTCTTCTCCATGCAGAGGCTGAGCATGCATTACTACAAATGGAACAAACTGCAGTTTCTGTAGGAAAGAAACCTCACAGTTGATTCTACCTTCCAAGGCTGTTAAGGAAAAGTCACTGGCCAGATTGATGTAACAGTTGAGACTATTAAGATCCTAGCTGCCTACCTGTGCCAGCATACCTGCTACACCTACTACACAGTGATGCCAGGATCTAGGGCTGGTGCTGGGACTGACTCTCTGATGTGTATGAAGCAGATATTGTTAAGGATTAGCACTGTCAAGTGTGCTCCAGGGCCTGCTATTTAGCCTTAATGGATCCACACAAACTTGGCCAGATCGTTTAATCCTGTTTTAACCGAAATTTACTGAATATACCCGTGTACAGGACTGATGCTACTCACTGGACATTGGGTACACAAACTATGCATGCTCCCAATAAGCCAGTGATCTGGTAGTAATGATATAAACAGGAGGATTAGGGTGGCTTGGTATGGGTGCTATTTCCTAAGCACAGACTTGGAGCTGGGAAGGAACCTAAGTGGTCTTCTGGCTTATACAATTTATAGATGACTAACAGGGTTAAGAGAAAGGCTTATGAGAAAGGTCACTCCTGCACAACTAAAGAAAAAGTAAGTAACACATAATGAAAATTCAGAAAGGCACACTGTTCAGCCTCACAGGGGGAGGGGGACTGGGTAGTAGAAGAGGTACTGGGGGCTGGGTTCAAATACCATCTCATCAGTTCTCATGTGGCACCAGGAGTACCCAAGCAGGGTAACACCTGTATGTTAGGAATGTAACAGGAAGAGCTGGGTGCGGTGGCACATGCCTGTAGTCCCAGCTAGTCAGGAGGCTGAGGCAGGAAGACTGCAAATTTGAGGCCACGGTGGACAACTTAGTGAGACCCTTAAAAATAAAAGAATAAAAAGGGCTAGGGCTAGGGATATAGCCCAGTGGCAGAGAGCTGGCCTAGTATAAGAGCGGCCCTAGGTTCAATGATTTTTTGAAGCTGAGGGTAGAGTGGATGTTTAGTACACACAAAGCCCTGGTCCTATCCCTAACACCAAATCAATCAATCAATCTTCTGAGCATGTGATAATAAGAAAGAAAAGATGACCAAAAAAAGCAGGCTTTCACTGCTAAGAATACAAAGACACATGTAAAATGCATGTACAAATAACTCAACCTGATTGTACCAATAAATTCTCCTTTACAAGTTAATTCCTAATACAATAGTTTGTGCCACAAGTCTCCTTAAGACAAAAGATTTCTCGGCCCTAGCTTAATAATACTTATTTCAAGCAATTTTGATAAAACAAACCACTGAGCTACATACTCAGCTCTTTTATTTCCAGACAGGGTATCACTAGTTGCCTAGGTTGGCCTTGAACTTGCAATCCTAACACTTCAGCCTCCTGAGTGCTGAGATTACAGGTGTTTGCTACCACACCTCTGTTGCTTGGCATGAAGATAATAGTGTCACCCTTGCAGGGTCAAATGATACATATATTCTTTAGAGCATGTTTAAATCTGAAAGCCCCCTAACATTAAATCTTGAAACACTGTGTAGGTTTTAACAAGTATTTCCCTAACAAATAGAACTCTGTTTGGTACTAGGCCAAAGATTTGCCACAGATCAATAAAAAGTTTCCCTGAGTACTCTGAGATACATATTAAGACTTGTGTGGACAGCAAATCTCTACCTAACAAAACACAGTAAAAACTACATAGATTAGGGCTTTCTGTCTATTGCAAACATGGCCAGTGACAAGAAGAAGATTTCATTTAATTGCTTCCTAATATTGAAAATGGTAGCTGAGTATGGTAGTGCATGTCTGTAATCCCAGTAGCTGGGAGGCTGAGGTAATAGGACTGCTGTGAGTTTGAGGCCAGCCTGGACTACAAAGAGAGATCCTTTCTAAAATAAACTAATTTACTTAGATAAACAGCACAGCTACCTTCCAAATCAAAAGATCAAATTTACAAAACCTAATCTCACTGAATTTAAGATTTTTTCAAAAACGATGCCATTTCCTTTTTAGAAAGGAAATACATTAGATTGTAACTTTTATGCTTTGATGACCTAAGAATTCTTTTAAATGTAATGCTAGTGGGGGTTAACATTGGTGGAATTTCCCTTCTCAGCAGGAAAAGGAAAAAACAGAAACACATGACCCACACCAAGCTGTGCCTTCCAACCCTAGAAGTGGTTCTTGGCTGGTTCCTCAGGTGGCCCATGGGTGGCTCTGTCCTCTGCATGCAAGTTTCATCTCTTTTCTCTGCCCCCCGTAACTCAAACAGAGGTCAAAACCCTGGTCATTACTGAGACGGGTGGCCTGTTCCCTTTCTCAGTCTGTGTAAGAAGGCAGCCCTATGCCCAACCTGAGAGGGGCAACCTGAGGTGAGGCCTCTGGTCACCCCGAGTTATCCCTGCCAGGAAGAAGGAGGGGAGAGTGCTAGGGAGGCTACAGGCAGGTGCTACTGCCTGTTGGTGCCCAGCCCTGTTACTGCATGATGGGAGACCAGCACATTTTCTGTGTGAGAAAGCTGCTTGGGAGGCAAATGCAGGCCTCTCTCCAAGCCTGGAGCTCTGCATTCTATTGCATTTCTATACTAAGTCTTTAAGAGACTGTAGTTTTAATGTCCTCGGTTACCTGCAACTGAATAAAAATTATTTTAAGATAAACAGTAAGGACCAATCACTCTTGCACTGTTAAAAATACTGTCAACAGATCAAGTTTCTGTCCCATTAAAAAATAAAAGAGTTTGACAAGGGATATCCCAGGCTATTTATCTTAGATCCTGCACTTAATTTTGAGAAATTAAATAAAAATCACAGCAGGTCAAGTTTGTGGGCCACATAGTTAGACTGTGTCTCAAACAACCAATCAACCAAACAAAAATTATAGGATACTACTGTTTTATTTTTTTATCTTAGTTAAGTTTTTCCTTTTATTTTTAGTATATGAAATCACTGTTTTAGACTAAACCCCTAAACTAGGTCTCAACACACCAGGGTAAAAATCAAAACAGAGTCACTCATGCTAAAATTGAAATATTCCATGTTACCATGTTGATAGTAAGCACTTTTGTTAACCTTTCTAGAAATCAGGATCAGAACAATTAACAGTTTTATTTCCCAAGCAGGCCAGTTTCAACCTGTTAACAATCAAGTTTCTTTTGCCTTAAAAAATTTTATTCTGTGGTCCTCCCCACCCCCGTGTCATTGCTTTTGCTATCTTCCATGAATGGCTGCCCCTGTGCCACGTGCCAGCCTGCCTTGGAGCCAGCCAATTATGGACTGAAACCTCTACAAGCTGGGAGCTAGATAAACCTTTTCTCCTTAAAAAAATTTTTTTTTGTTTTTGTTTTTGGTGGTACTGGGGATTGAGCCGAGGGCCTTTGCACTGAGCTGGGTCCCCAGCCCTTTCACTTTTTAAAAATTTTGAGGGTGGTTTTCATGAACTCACCCCGGTTAGGCTTGAGTTTGTGACCTTCCTGCCTCAGCCTCTCAGAGTACTGGGATTATAGGTGTGTACAATGCCTGCTTTTCTGTCTTGCTATGTAGTCCATGCTGGCCCTGAATTTACTATGTAGCCCAGGCTAGCTCTGAACCTGCAGCTATCCTCTTACCTCAGCCCCCTGAGTGCTGAGATAACAGATGTGTGACACCACACCCAGCAAGACAACAAACACTGAAATGACCAATCTACTTTTTTGTTGTTGTTCTGTTTTCTTCAGCTTTTTCTGTCTTATAACCATCCTCTTCTGCTTGGTTCACTGGCGTATTTATTCCATTTTGTGGAATGAAATACCGTCCAATTCTAGGATGAAAAACAAAGCCAACAAGATCTTTAAATTCTTGTCATGTTGTCCTTTGACAGAGAATACAGTTGCTTTTCTGTACAGCGTGTTAAAGCAAATACACCCCTAATGTGAATACCTTCTGTGTTTTCTGTCTCCAATGTCTTAAGGAGTCATCAGTTTCTAAAGAACATAGAAATGTTAAATTATCTTTTGCTTATACCTCATTCTTTTGCAATATGGTGTTCAGATTTTTCCTAATTAAGAGCGATGACAAAGTTCCACTGTGTTCAAGTGGAACACAGAGGATATACTACGGTTTGTTTGTTATTCATTTATTTATTTATCATTCTGGGGATTGAACCCAAGACTTTACACATGCTAAGCACATGTTCTACCACTGAGCTACACCCTGGCTATATTCCCCTCTGTCCCCCAACAGTGTCTTGAGGCTGGCCTCAAATGATCCTCCTGCCTCAGCTTTCTGAGTATTGGGACTACAAGCATGTGCCACTATACCCTGTAACTTAGCTTATATATTTTAAAGTTACAATAGGATGGCTTTAACTCTGGACGTAGAAGGAAAAATGTTTCTTTCTGTAGGTATCTATTATGCTCAAAAGGGACAAAAAAATCACTAAAATTCAGGAACTTCACACCAAGGTTAACAAGCTCCTCAGACTTCTGAAGGGGTAGCCTGAAGGCTCAGGCCTCTGGGAAGGGCTCTCTCCCTTGGGGAGACTAGGGCTGGTGAGGCTGAACAGACTAAGAAGGGCAACACTCCTGCACTGTGGCGGGTACCAGTTTCCCCCCAAACGCCAACAATGCCCAGATGTTCCAGGGGCAAAAGGAGACACGGAGAGGAAGCCACGACTGCAGATTCTCTTCTTTTCCTCTCCTGGCTATTTCCTTCACTTGTGATGAATGGTGGCAGGTTTGTTTTTTTGATAAATTACCCATCAAATAAAAGTAGGAAAGTGCATGAAGAAAGGAATGGATGCAGGGAATCTGCATATGGTAACAGAACATTTTCTACCATGTACCCAGTAACTGCAGGTGAAAGTGAAGGACGGCCTAGAGGACACTGGGGGCCGGGTGATGCTGAAGGACACTGTGCTATGACCCTACAGACACAGATTCTCAGAGTGTGAGGATTTGATTAGCTTACTCTGCAGCTATCATTGCTTTCTTTACATAAAGCACCAAATAAAGGTGGAATCCTTGCTCTCAGGGAACACGTGTTAGGGTTTGAATCCTTTTTTTGGACAGGGGTCAAATCAAACCCAATGGCATTGGAAAAGCCAAGCAAGTGCTCACCACTGAGCTGTACCCTCAAAGTTCCTGAAAAGCTCATATGTTGAAAGCTGGTCCTCAATGAAGCAGTGTGAACTGAGACCTTCGGGACGTAACTGGATCCTAGGGCTCTGACCTCATGAGTACATTAATCTACTTGTGGACCCATAGGTTAGTGGGTAAGTGGGCAGTTGCCTTACTTTTCTCACTGATGAGATAAAATACCCAACACCAAAGTTAAAGGAGGAAGTTCATTTCAGCTCACAGTTTGCAGAGGTTTCAGTCCATAGTCAGCTGGCTCCAATGCAGGGTGGCACGGCAGAGGGTTATCACAGAGGAGAAACAGCTGATGGCAGGCAGGGCAGGAAGAAGGCGGCAAGTAGCAAGTGACAGGAGCAGCAGAAGTCAATAGCAACAGAACTGCCTTTGTATTTCATCCAGGCTATCTATGGGCAGTACCACCCACACCCAAGGTGGGGCACTATTAACTCCAACATCACACACTTAATCCTGGCATCACACACCTTAGATCCAGCCACTTCCAAAAAGTCTCACCTATGATTGCCCAAGGCTTTGGAAGACATCTCGACATAGTCTAAGCCATAACAGTGGTGGGAGAAACCAGGAGCTGGGGCCTTGCTGGCGGGAGATCACTGGTTTGTGCAGCAGGGGTGCGCTTGGGCTACATTTTTATCTCCAGGCCCTTCTCCCAGTGTCCTGGCTGCTGCAAGAGGTCAGAGCTGCTCCACCATTTGTCCCCACTATGCTGCTTTGCTTCACTGGAGCCCAAAGTCATGGGACCTGGGACCACAGCTTGATACTTCTGAAACAGTGAGCTGAATATGACTTTCTTCCTTTAGGGGACTTCTCTCAGGAATTCTGGTACTGTGATCATTAACACAACACAATTTAATTGTTGAAACATGGAAATTACTGACTGAATACACATCCCAGTAAGACCTGTAAGAAATGACGGTAGACATATGATAAGATATGAAGGCAATGCAGTCCTTGAATACAGGAGGGGATATGTATTCAAAAGAAGGGAAAGAGAACAGAGAAGTCTTTTTGGAGGTGATGATCACATAAGCCTTGAAGGAAGATGTTTTGGATGTAGAGAAGGCCCAGAATGAGCCAGGGTCCAGAGGGAATAAATGCTATGGCACCTTCAATAAAACAATGCGGTTCCTGAGGCCATGAGTGTGCAGCAGAGGAGAGGGCTGTGGCAGGGCTGAGCTGCTGCCATGAGCTGGAACTACTGCTCTGGACTTTATTTCATGGCTATCACTCAAGGACTCTCAATGATGACAGCAGTATAAACCTCTTTTGGAACCTAGATTTGCAGATCCAGAAGGCTTCTTGATTATATGAAAGTACATGTCCCAGACTAATCAACAGAATTTGCTCCTAGACTCAGACTTCTCACAGTGTGCTTTACCCCAGGATAAGCAGCCATGATATAGGAGGTTTCACAAGCCACAACCAAACCAAATCAAAGCCCAGAAGCCACCCTGGACATCTTCTGCATTTCACCTACAGTCAATCCAAAGCTCTCCTACCAATTTACTTTCTGAATTCATCATAAAACATAAGATTCCTCAATTTCTACAGTATGTGCCACCTTAGTCCAAACTCTTGCTCTTTCCTGGACTATGCATCCTATCTACCTGCATTTTACTTAGGTGTTATCTCAAGCTAAAGAAATGTTTTCTAAAAGTCCTACTAAAAATCACTCATTGCTTAAATTCTTCCTACAACTTTAAGAGCAAGAATCAGACATGATTTATGAAGGCCTCGATGAATCTACCTTTGTTCTAGAGCAGCATCTGCATACTTCTTCCTTGCCCCAGGAAACTCACACTGGTCCTGTTCACCCTGGTGCTCGTTTTTGTCTTCTTACTATGACACACACTGTATTATTCTCTACTTGTTTAGGTCATTTTGCCAGATTCTGGCAGTATACTTAGGAACAAAACAAAGTCTGTTTTCACCCAGGCTTGTAGCTGGGTGGCAAAAAGTGGCAAATAACTAAAAAATCTATTTTGTGAAAGTATTATGAAGGAAAAGAACAGAGGCCTGTGAGAAAAGGAAGTTACTACTTGGACCAGACCATAAAAGAGGAAAAATATTTCTATTAGAGAGGATTTTGTATTTGAGCACAGTGAAGATGAAAACTGAATTAAAGATTATAGCATTTCAAGAAGAGAAAAAGAAAAAGGTTTATTTATTCACTGCTTCTTCAACTGACTTGGTGAAAGGTCAGACCTTGTTACCCAGAAGGTTTCTGGGAGAACCTAAAGGGTGCTGAAAGTAAACACTGGGGCTGGAGGCAGGAGCCCAGGGAGCACGAGCTCTACCAGGTTTACAGAAGCAGTGAGTCCGCAGGAAGTCAGGTGTCAATGGACCTCTGTGCCCCCTCCAAACCACTAGGAAACCTGGTTCTTCCTACTAGTGGATAAAGGCCCCAGACAGGACCTGAGGTAGGCTAACAAAACAGCCATATGCCTTACAGCAATACACATATGCTTTACAGCAATACACACCACGTTAGGGTGAGGAAAAGTAAATCTTTATCCTTATAAAAAAGCATGATTCAACTTAAAGTAGATTACAGAGGCAAGTGATTCTGGTAGGATTTCACAGATCTAATACAACCCATCTCTTGAACTTGTAATATAACACTCATCAAAGAGTCCAAAATTAAGACTACCAAATCTGCTAAAAGCAAAATCTAGATTTCATAGAAAAAATGCCCTTAACTTTCTTGGGGTTCATAAATATTCAGGGCTACTTTTTATAAGTATCTTTTTCTCTATTGAAGGCAACTATGTGGTACCCAGCAACAGAAAAGGCTTCATAAGGCAAGAATTGGGTCTGCTGAAGCAATGTACAGAGAACCTAGGACAAGCAGAAACAGCACTCACAACCAGTTGATACGGAACAGCAGTGATAACGCATGGGAGACAGACACCCACCCCCGCACAGCTCTGAAAATAGGAGATTCCTCACTGCCTCCCACCTCCACACATATGTCCCCAGCCCAGTGCTGCTCTAGCGGCAGCAGCCAGGAGGAGTAGGAAGCCTTGGTTTTTCCTTTTCCACTTCAGGCCCTAGAAATCTGGGTAAGAACAGTAATTATGCCTATGCAAAGAAGGAAGAGAGCTAATGACCAGTGAGCATGCCATGCTGTGAGAACCCCCAGCCTCCGCCTGTACAGGGCCACCTAAGAACACCTGACAGCCTGAGCCGCCTGAAAGGATGTCTTCCTCCCTGCTCCTTTGGCTGTCCTTTCCCATCACATATGACTCTGCAAAATGTGTCACTCACCACTACGACGCAATTCCACGTAGACAACACAGAAAAGTTAAAAGAGAAAAAATATCGTAACATGTTTACCTTATCAGAACCCCCCGTCAGGCAGGTTGCCGACTGTGCTGGCCCCACAGCTCATCTTTCATCTCTGTACTGCAGAGTGAGTATCCTTGTCTGTGCTGCAGAGTGAGCTTGGGTCATGAAAACAGATGGCTCAACGACAAGCTCTTTCAGTCTGTTCCAGCTTCCAAACTGCAGAGGAGCTGTGGCAGGCTGTCACTGCTGCATGAACCAGGTTTCCAAGAATACTGCCGTAAATGAGGGCAGCTACCACTGGGAACGCCCTTCCCCACCAAGAGCCAGCAATAGCCACGCTTTTAGCGGATCCCTGGCTTCTCACCTTCAACAGGCTTGGAGAAGGGCTTTTCCTAGAGCAGACAGGTGCTGCTGCACCACACCAACATCCCTCAGAGCCATCCTCTGCAGCACCTTTGTCAGCCTGCGGATAGTTGCTGTTATATTTCCAGCATCAACTTCTGGAGCTTTTACATCTGGGTACCTGGGAAGACTGTGCTGAATAGACAGAAAGCTTTTGCCAAACATCCCTGTGAGTGTGTGTGTGTGTGTGTGTGTGTGTGTGTGTGTGTGTATGTGCGCGAGCGTGCATGCGTGCACGTACCTCCCCCCTTGCTAGTGCTGCTAATGCAAATGAATAGTTTGGCTGGAAGAATAGAGATCTCAGACTGTATCTGCCTCTCTGCTCCAGCTGTGAGCATCTTTTTTTTTATAAAAGACAAAACCTTCCAACTGATTGGACTTAAAGCTACAGGGCATTAATTCAACATTCACATTTGTCTTCTTATTTAAATTAAATAAGGTTCAAAGAAGATCTTAAAGATCAAAATCATTCTCAATAAAACAACAGTTTGGGTAGCTTGGTTCAATAAATGCAAAGAAAAAGCAATCTACCCATGTGTTGATAAAGGAACAACTGCTAGAATGGATTTCCATGCCTTCCGAAGTTTCTTATTTTTCACTTTAAGTTCATAAAACTAATATAAATGAAAATTTCAGCAATAAGAAAATTGGGCAAAAAACAGTACACTGAGGATGAGACCCTAAAATCTAACTCACTACTCAAGGAAAAACATACATCTGTATCAAAAGCACTGCAACTCCAGGGGAACTGAGCATCTGGTGACATCACAGGCAGACCTCACATCAGCACATGCTGTTCACCTAGAGCCTTGCAAGCACTGCCTGGAACAATCTGACACCTCAGGGTGACTGTTCCTGTCCCAATAGACTCACTGTGGATCTGGGCAAGTGATCATCTGAACTTGCTTTCCTTACTTGTTAAAAGCAATTGGGGAAAGGTACACAGGAGTTTTAATGATTATAAAGTATAGTGCAGCATGTATAAAACATTAGTCCTGGGAATATTTCTCTGAGGCTAATATCAGAAAGGAATCAGACAAGAAGACAATTTAGTAGAGTGTTATGGTTTGTGCCTGGATGTCCCCCCAAAGCCTCATGCAGTCAGGGGAGTGGGTTCTAGAGTTTATAATTGATCCATGGTCTGATGCTGGGATTATGGGGGTGAATGCTACCCTGCCCTGGGGCGGGTAGCTTGCATACAATACGAGGGGGGGAAAGAGGCTTGCTCCCCACCCCTTCCATTTCGCTCTTACTGCTTTGCTGTCTTCTGCCGCCATGTACTATTATTGCCCTCTGCCATGTGCTGCCTTGCCTTGAAGCCAGCCGAGTATGGACTAAACCCTCCACAAACTGTGCACTAAATAAATCTTTCCTTCTTTAATTTTGGGTGTCAGGTTTTTGTCCCAGCAATGAGAGAATAATAACCGAGACATAGAGTGTATACTTTTTATGAGCTTGGACCTGTGGTAACTTCTGTGCTGCTGGTACACACAGGCCTGGGAGCTCAGGGTAGCACAGTGACAAGAGGGCAAAGGCAACCAGCACCACAGGTTCTGGCATTCCTTATGCCACTCGAGGCCCTCTGAATGGAGGCCAAAGCACCTCGAGTGATAAGATTCTAGGCTGGACCCATGACCCTGAAAACTACCCTTCCATCTCTACAGGTGTCCTTAATCGTTCTGACCTTAATTTTCCAGAACAATAAAAAAATTATGATTTATGATTGGGGGTATAGCTCAGTGGCACAGTGCTTGCCAATCATACACGGGCTCAATTTCCCAGCCCCACCTCCCTTTCCCAAAAAAGAAAAAAGGAACTTTATGACTTATCATTAAATTTTTGTTTTGACTTCCGGGAAGATGGCGACCGGGTAGGCAGCAGAGAGAGAACCTCCCAGAGGATTACCACACAAACAGTGAAATATAGCAATATGAAGACAGAAATGAGGACTTCCGGGAAGAAGACGACCAGCCGAGAGAGCGAGTACAGAGGGAAGAACGGCTTCAGCTCCTGAACCCAACAGAGAACGCGCTACTGGGACAAACTGCGCCAAACCGGGCAGCGCTCCGGGATCCCGCTCAGAACCCCACCCCCGCAGCCAGCGCTGCGCGAACTGGAGTAACAGCGACCGGCCGGCGGGATTTCTGAGTCGGGGAAAATCTCCATCCAGGGAAAAACATCTGAACGGCACTCCTGTCTGCATGATCACAGGGTGAGTTAAGTGCGTGCTCTAATCGGTTTTACCTGAATCGGGAAGAAGCTCAGCCCAGGGAGAGACATCAAAGCAGCTTCAAGGACTGCGGGATCTCCCGGGTGGGAAGACCTACTTAGGCGCCGCAACGGGTTTTGTGAGGGGGGAAGGAGCTCCACCCAGGGAGGAACACCTGAGTGGCCTATCTGCAAGAATCCTGGGGTGGCGAGCTGTTTATTCGCCCCGGCCAGGTCTTGGGGTAGGGAGTAGAAGCGGAAATCTCAGCAGACAGCTTAAGGGACATTCTCCCAAAGAGAAGTAACCATTGGAGTAGCCTCTGCAGCAGAGACCTTTGCCTGCTGAACTGTCTGTGGAATTTATAGCTCCACAGTTTGAATCTGATACCCAAAAATGGGAAAACAGAGGAATAAAACGCAGTCTCAAAACTCAACCCCACCCAGAACAAGTTTTGAATGTGAAGATACAGGGGAACCAGGAAGCCTCATAACTTCAAGTTATGAAACAATTGCATCCGAAATAAAACAACTCCAACAGGCCATGAAAGAGCTCAAAGCAGAAATAACCCACGTACCCGCAATGATTTCTCAGACAAAAAACGAGCTGAAAACAATGATGGAAGAAATGTTCCATTCACACAGACAAGAGATAGACAAAAGTCTAGAAGAAAATAGGAAACAAATGGAAACCTTACAAGAGCAATTCAGGAATGAATTACCAATAATGAAACAGGTCCAAAGAATGCCAGGATTTGAAAACTAACACTGAAAGCATGAAAAACCATTTAAATGAAACCGAAGAAAGAATTTCAGAACTTGAAGTCAGCATGGCAGCTTATGAGTGTGAAAGGAAGAATCTCATGATATCATCAAAGACACAAGAAAAGTCAATCCAACAGCTGCAAGATGAGGCAAAATGTAACAATATTCGAATTATAGGAGTGTGTGAATCAGCAGGAGATCTCACAAACGATATAAAAGGAATATTTGATGAAATAATAGCAGAAAATTTCCCAAACAAGGTAAAAGATACTGAAGTGCAGTTAAGTGAGGCATATAGAACCCCAATGATCCATAATCCAAAGAAAAACACATACAGGTATATAATAATCAAGATCCCAGATATCCAGCAAAAGAACACAATATTAAAAGCTGCCAGAGAAATGAAACAGATCACCTATAAAGGAAA
>PVLD010032237.1:0-14886 GCA_004027595.1 Dinomys branickii
CTTTCCCACGTCTCGCCCCGGCAGCCTGGTCCGCCCTACCACATCTCCCCCGGCATCTCAGAGAAATACGCCCAGTTTAAACTTCCCAGCCGAGGTCCCGGCATTCACGCTCGCCAAGTCTGTCTCGAGCTGGTGGTGTTTATTAAGGAGGTTCGCTCCCTTGCTGCTCACCTGGTCGCCATCTTCCCCGGATCCCCATATCTATATATTCTGTATTAAATCTGTTTCTTTAGTGAGGCCTGTCTGAGACAGTGTTTATATGCACTATCATTGCTTTATGTTTACTTGGAATATAACTTCATTCTTTATCACCTCCTGCTTCTGATCTTGTTTCTTTACATACATTCTCCAAACACATTCCAGAAAAATCTGCATAAAATGCAACTATAACTCTCCATTACACGAAACTTTTCCATTTTTCTTTGTTGTCTGCCTGATGAAGCAGTTGCAGATGATTTGTTGTGTTCGACCCTGCATTACTTTTCTTGGACCTATAGACACAACTCCATCCTTCTTTTTCAAGTTTTACTTTATTAGTACATGCATATAATATGTAATATTTTCATGATCATGTTAATTTGGGGCATACACATAATGCATCCTAATTCTATTTTTATCCCTTTCCCTTCCTTCTCTGACCCCTTCGTCTATCTCTTGATATCCTTCCATTGTTAGAACAATCTCCCTACTCCATGTAAGCTTTTGTGTCTAATTTATTTCACTTAACTTTATGGTCTCAAGATGCATACATTTTTCTGCAAATGACAAGTTTATATTTCTTCATGGCAGAGTAGTTAGTATACATCATGCATGAATACTAAATTTTCTGTATCTGTTTACCTGTTGATGGACATATAGGCTGCTTCTAGTATTTAGGTATTACAAATTGTGCTGCTATAAGTATGGCCATACATATATCACTGCAAAATGATGTTTTAACTCTTTTAGGAATATACTTAAATGGAGAACAGCTGGGTCAATAGGAATTTCTAGTTTTAATTTTTTTATTTGTTTGTAATCTCCATACTGATTTCCAAAGAGGCTGTTCTAGTTTACATACTCACCAGCAGTGTAAATGTGTTCCTTTTTCTGACATCCTCTCCAGCATATGTTATTTGATTTCTTGAAGATAGCCATTCTTTCCGTGGTAAGATGGAGTCTCAGAGTTCTTTTAATTTGCATTTCTCTAGTGGATGGTGATGTTGATTATTTCTTCATATATTTACTGGTTATTTGTATTTATTCCAAAATGTGCCTAGTTTTACTACCCATTTTTGATTGGGTATTAAAATTTGGGGGGTCTAATTTTTTCGGTTTTTCATCTATTTGAAATATGAGTCCCCTGTTTGAGAAATCCCTAGTAAAATTTTTCTCCCATTGTGCAGGTTGTCTTTTTAAATTTTGGTTCTCTCTTTTGCTCTGCAGAAGCTTTTCAATTTAATGTGATTCTGTTTATTGATTCACAGAACTATTTCTTGTACAATTAGTGTTCTGTCCAGAAATTCCTTGTTTCTGCCTGTGTCTTCCAGAGTTTTTTCTATCTTGTCTTTTCAGCAAGTTGTGTTTCTAGTTTAACATTTAGTTTTTTGATCCAATTTTAATTTAATTTAGTAAAAGGTGAGGTATATGGATGTAGATTCAATCTTCTACATGTAGATATCCAGTTTTCCAACACTACATATTAAAGAGGCTATGTTTTCTCTAGGGTCTGTTTTTACCCTTTTTGTCAAATATCTTATAGTTGAATGTACTTGAGTTTATTTCTACCTGCCCTAGTCTGTTCCATTGAGCATCATGTCTGTTTTGCACCAGTTCCCTGTTTTTGTGCTTGTTTGTTTTCACAGTAGCTATATAATAAAACTTTAAGTCCATGTTTATGGTACCTCCTGCTTTGCTCTTTTTATTCAAGATTTCATTTGCCATTCTGGGTCTCATCTGGTTCCATATAAATTTTAGGAATGTTTTCTCCAATTTTGTGAAGAGAGCTGCTAAAATTTAGATTCATATTATGTTAAATCTGCATACCAATTTTGGAAATATGACCATTTTTTACAAATCCATCTTTAAAATTTTCATAAAGATAACCTCATAAAATTTAAAAGCATATTCATTTCTACTGAATCTCCACTCTGTGATCACAATCATATTATTTAATATTATACCACACACATCCTCAAACCCGTCCCACTCTATAAACACTTTTTATCACTATCTTTCATGCAACCACCAAGCTGCATAATATTTCATACTGACATACACATGCACACACATTTACGTGTGCACATGACATACAGTTTTGAAACTTGCTTCATGTTTTTCCTCTGCTTTATAAGCATAGAAAATGAAAAGATTGTTCATAATTGATATCACCATATTCCCCAACTCTGCTTACTGTCCAACCTTGTTTGTGCATCTATCACTCTTTATAAAGCACTTCTGATTAGGGCCTGTAATTATCTTCTAGCCCTTAAAGCGAAATGACACTTTCACACATCTAATACCCCATTTCTGCAGTTGCTACCATCAAGTCTCTTTTCTTCTTAATTTACACAATCTTAGTTGAAGTGAGCAGTAAGCTTCATTCCATATATGGTCACATGGTAGTGGCTGCTTGGAAAATTATGTTAAAAAGATTTTTCAGACATAGTATCCCGATTAGTATTCCAATCACTTCAATTCCCCTCTAATGAGACCTAAATCTTTTTATCAATCCTTATTTCTGTGCTAAGCTCCAGTTTACCTTTATGTGTATGTGTCAGAAGATCCTAAAATTCAGTATGTCTAATGTAAATGTGTTGCTCCTTTGAGCTTGCTACCTTTTCTCTATTCCTTTTCTAGTGGGTTGTGCTAGTATCCATTTTATTGTCTTAGGAGGAGCCTCACAGTCAGTGTTTACATATTCCTTCTCTTCACTTCCTTACCATATTTGATAAACCACACTGAGTTCTGTCATTTTATCTCTATTGAATTGCTTCATTTTATTCCTTCAAAACAACATGATTTCATGCCTAGAATAATGCAATGATACCTGATCTCTATATCTTTGATAAATTTTAATCCATTTCCTTCCAAGGTGTCTTTTCTATCTAAAACTGTCCAAACATGACTCACAAATGTTCAGTATCAATATGCTATCTAAAAAAGATTCATAAAAATGCAGCAATATCACTCTCAAACACATATCAGAGATCACTAATCAATCGATGTTCTCTAGTCAAATGAGCCCAGTATGTCTGAAAAATCTTTTTAACATAATTTTCCAAGAATCCACTACCATGTGATCATATATGGAAATGAAGCTTTCTGCTCACTTCAATCTTGAATTAATAGACTAAATCAAAACTATTCTGCATGAAGACCAAACTCTTTGTAATCAAGGCTTCTTTCTAACCACACTTGTTTCCAGTCACTTACTGCCAACACAATTTATACTCCAGCAAAATTTAACTCTATGCTAGCCTAAACATGCCATATTCTCTCAGATTTCTGAATATTGTGGAAGATATTTCTTTTACTGAAAATAGAACCTTTTGTTCATCTCATACTCATTCTTCAAATGCCAGCTGAATCATTACCTCTCCTGTGAAGTTTTAGCTATCTTTCTCTCGAAATAGTTTTCCTACTCTTAATCTCTGTTGCTCCTAGAATTGATTCCTCCATTTTAGAGAATGTGAACTCAACATTTCATACATGTAGCAGGTTGGGAATTATAAAATTTTCTTTATATTACTTGGAGGTCCATACATCACCCCTATATTATATGTCCTATATCATTTGGTCTTAAACTGAGATCTTTGGATAAAGGTAGGAGTTTTCTCTTCTTTCATAGATTCTGGATTGTGACTCGATTAGGTAATCAAAATTTTCATACTTTAAATTTTATGTTGTCCTTGGTCTTTGTTAATTACTTAGTGTTTTGTTAAAATGGTGATAAATTAAATTGAGAACATGGGAAGATTATGATGCTTTTCAATGAGACATTTTATTCCTGTTTTGTACATGTTGCATTTGGACTTAGTTGCTGAATTTACTGATGTTCCTTGTTTGCCCTGACTGCTATGGTTTCTCATCTGAGATAGCAGCTCTAGGGGAAGGTAGTATTAGAGCATTCCCTAGTGGACTTTGACATGAAATGCTATAAAATGGTCTTTCTAAATAAAATCTAGTCTATATTTATCTCAGGTATTTATCTATCACTTATAGAAGTTTAAGAAACAGTGGTTTCTCTACTGGTTAGTTAAAGGCTGTTAGAGAAGTTACCACACTCTTAAAAGTAGAAGACAGGTTCTCCAGCACCTTCTGGTGAATCCCAATTGAAGCTAATGTCCAGTGGAGTGTTGACCATATAAGCACCTGGATTGTTTTGTAGAGACAGATCTTTGCTTGCATGGACCAATAGAAAGTAAGCAAAACTGAAGATCTTGGCCAGGGCTACTTTTTGGCAGATACCCAAAAGTTCCTCAGTGGAAGCTGAGCCCTAATAGCCCAACTGGATAACCAGCAGAAAAAAATCTCCACTTATCTATTTTCCCCAACTGCACTCCTCCGTGGGGTGATAGGTAGTGATTTCAGTGATCTTCTTGTATCTTTGGCCCCAGAGTGCCCAAAGGTGATGCTGCTAGTGCCCTTTATTCAAGCCTCCATTGAGAATTGAGCCACAGGTTCATATTTTTCTCTCTCTGCTAGTAAGCTAGAAATGCCAGTTTTTCTTCAACTCAGTGGGAGTTTACTTTGGAACCATCTTATCATTAGATCATTCCTCTTTCCAGAAAACAGATTGAGGTAGCTTTCAATTACTGTGTGCCTTTCACAGAGGAAAACAGTTACCAGAAGAATGATTTATATTTGTATCTTCATATGCTAAGAGTAATAAAGAGGTTATATTCCACCTTTTTCTCCTTACATGTGTTCATAGATGACTGAAAAACGTGCATTTAACATATGAATCGTGATTGCTGGGTGAGGGCTATAAATTTGATCTGTGAGTTTCTGAGATATAAAAATTTAAAATAGACTTTAAAAAGCATAGCCTTGTTTTCCCACTAGAAAAGTGATAGATAACAGGACTGTCTTAGAGAATTCTTTGATCTAGGGCACAGGGCGGAATTTTTCTCTGAGTCATTTTTACTTGATTATCTACTTCTAGAGGTAATCACCTTTGGAGGCTGAGAAGTATTCCAAGTATTTCCAACTCACTTTTGGTATTTTCTCTCTCTTTCCAAACCAAGAAAGTGGTAGTATAATGCTAAGAAATGCTTTCTTTTCAAAGATGAATATCACAGCTACAATCAGTTGTAACTTGTGCTTATAAAAAAGTCTCCACTGGAGTAAGACTATGAGTTCCCTGGAAAGATAAAATTATGCACCAGTGTGAGGGTGGATAGGCCAGCTGAATTTTATATTTTGATCTCTCTACAAAAGGTATCCACCTGCCCTGGAGTGGAATAGACTCAAGGGGTCCTTGGGAGTATAAGAAATCAAATAGAAATTAAAGGGATGCTGATTTTCTTTTTTGCATTTTGCTTGGGAGCCCAATGTCAATTTTTTTAAGAGAGAGAAAACAAACAAACAATAAAAATGATATAATTTTTTTAATGATATAATTTGTAATAGCTAAATCTTGGAAACAACCCAAATATCCATCAACCAAGGAATGGATAAAAAAGGTGTGGTAGTTTTATACAATGGAGTGCTATTCAGGTATAAAGAAAGATAAACTTAAGAGGCTTTTATAGGTAAATGGATGCAACTAAAGACTATACTCATAAGTGAAATAAGCCAGATTTGAATGTGCAAACATTGTATTGTCTGCCTGCTATTAGAAAGTGAAAGAGTAACAGCTCCATAGGTACAATAGATATGGAGAAAAGGAAAGATTTTTTTTTTTACTCTTTAGGAATGTATTCTTAACACTGGAAAGTGTTAGCTCATTACATATTGAAAAAGAGCAGTTTACTATTTTTCTGCACCTATGAATGGCCTGTGTGCCCCCAAGAGCCAAGTTAGAATGCAAGGGAATTATTGATTATGATGCAGTTTCACAACTAGAATTATACTCTGCAAAAGAGGGAAAATGGTCAAAACTACCCTATGTTCAGACTTTTCATTAAGAAATAATCCTTGCTTGTGTTCAAAATGTAAATGTTAGTCACAGGAAAACCAGATACGTCTGCCCATTAAAGTATCTAGTATCACTGAGGCTGAGGCTATTGTTCCAGCCCTTTGAAACCTGAGGAAGAGGGTTTCAAGATAACTTTAATCAAAGTCTCACCCACTACTACTTGAGGCTTCCTGTACTTGCCTTTCAGGTCTTGAGAGTGGAGCCTGTAGGCCAGCCATAAGTAAAACCTCCATGAGGTTGTATCCATCCTTAGTTGCTTTTGTTCAAGCTTCTCCATGACAGTATCCCTTACAGGAAGTAAGTGGTGAATTTGGAACATCCCATATTCATGTGTTATTTTCTCTCAGTGACCAAAAAATGATCAGGCAAGATCTAGGAAAATTTTCATATGTAACTGATAGTACATTGAGGTCTTTGAAAGACTTACTCAGACCTGTGAACTTAACTGGAAAGATAATGTTACACTTAAAGGATACACTGATTTCTAATGAGAGACGATGGGTACACTTAAATCTGTGAGTTTCTCAAGTGTATTACAGAAACCCAGGGATGCATATTTTCAGAGTGGGTTTAAATAAAGCCTATGCCGCACTTCTATAGAGGGAAGCTACCTGGGTGACTGGATAGAGACCCCAAAATGTCTTGCAGACCTCTTTGTTCTAGGGCTGAGATTTCTTCTTGACTATTACTTGTCTCTGTCTGTCCGTGGATTTGGCAGATCTCTTTCGCACATGGGAATTTTAGGACTTTTGATTCAGTCATTTATTAGAAACTAAGCCCTAAAAATATAATTAGAATACTTTAATTTTCTCTCTCACCTCTTTCAAATGGTTAAAAAACACCCATTCAGGTACACTGATTATCAGAATAATTTTCTGTTTGGCAATGGAGTTGTAGTCAATCATGGCTTTTGTCTATGGAGGCCTGTTTTGCTAAGAATTAGAGATTAAGCCTGGGAAAACTCCTGATTTTAATTGTCTTTCTGCACCTGAGTTGGTTAGGATTTATTTATTGTGCCATACTGTGGAGAAGGGACAGAATTTTGTCCCTTCTTTATGGTCCTGCCTCTCAGAAATAACACAATTTACAACAGTATTTGGTAAGAGGCACTTCTCTCCTGTGTGGCTGCTAAATTTGAAGACTACATTTCCCGAATGATGTGTTTCCCCTGCCTGAGACATTTCCAGAGTGAAACTGACCTTCACTTATCTCTGAGTCACAATCAAAAACTGGTCTAGATTTAATCTTAAAACTCTCGAATAACAAATGAACGAATTCTGGTCCAAGTTTTTCTGCCTTTTAGTTCTTAGGCAGAACTGAAGATTAACTCCTCTTCTCCCTCCCATCAAGAATGATGTTGACTGGTTTTTATAGCACAGGACAGACTAATTTTTATAACACAGGTAAGTTCACTGATTGAACAAAACATTACAAGGGAAGCTTATGAATTTAGGAGCAATTTTAATCAAAAGCAAACATTAAAAATGGGGGTCATACCAGTCCCCAGAGGACTGCCTCTTGCATTATGATTTCTCTTCAAAACATCTTGACAGGCTAGCCACTATTCTTGGAGATACATTAAGTGAGGCTATAAAACGGAAGGCTTATTGCTAAGTATGGTCGAAGGGTCATGGGGAAAATGGAAAAAACTGTCATAAGTAGATGTCTGTAGCAGGGTAGGTTGGAACCTTGGCAAGCCTTCTTTCCCCACTATTTTGAATTCATATTTAACTCAAAGAGTGTCACCTAGACTCTCTACACTCAAACTTGGCCTGCACACCTCCATGGAAATAGTTAAAATTATTTTTAGTACTCTGTCATTTTAGAGGAAACAGTTGCATGTGGCTATAAGAACAGCAATTTTGGCTATCAGCTATGACTATCTAACAATGGTGGCTATCAAAACAACAAAAAGAAGCCTATGTAATGAGATATTCCAGTTGAACAAACCATCACTCTAGCACCTATTTTAAAGTTTGTCTTTGATTTCACAGGTATAAAATGTTTTTATTCTTTCAGATTTTTTATTATAAGAAATCTGGTAATTGACCTACAGAAAGTTCTAACTAGTTAATTCATAGTTACAAACTTAAAAATTGTGGAAGAGTTATTATAATTCAACACGGCCATATACATCTGAGTGTACTCTATCTATTAACAGTTATCTTATATGTACCTGCTTGTCTGCTCAATTTGTACTGGTAACAATACGAAGTTTTTGTTTGATCTCATTTTTTTTTTCGTTTTGCATTTTTGGGTGTTTGAAATCTTTCTCTACAATTTAAATTGACTTATAGCTCTCATTAGGGTTAAGGATATGCTTCCACCCAGATTGCCTGCTGATAAAAATGATGTCAAGACTGGTTTTACACATACAATGCTTATTGTTGTCTACATACCATAACTTTAGAGTCTTTCATTGGTCAAAAATAATGTGTTCATTTTTATGATCTCACTCTCATAGATCATCAAAAAGTTGTTAGACAAATTTCTAGACAAGAGTCCCCTAGGTGAATAAAGAAGCAGCTGCCTGTATGTAATTTTTAAGTGTTTATTCACTAATAGGACTACAATAATTTCTTTATCCTTATGGGAGGAAAACCCCCAACAAATGTTGCTAAAGATATTATTGTGACATGCTTACATTGGCCATGATCAAAAGGTTAAGTCTTCTGTGGGTAAAACAATAAGGTTTTCTAATTAAAAGATGCTCTTAGTATAAATCTAAACTAAGAGATAAAGTTTACCTTAGAGCTATGGCATTCATTATTGATAATCTCATGGTGTATTATATGTATTCATGCTTTTAGGTGTATAGGTCTTCTAAGATGTAAAATTGGTATAATTTGTGTTGACAACCTTTTTATAGACTCAGATATCTGCTTTTCCCTTGTGTTCCAGGTACTAGTGAAAATAGGTATATGTTAAATCAACATGACAGTTGATTTAATAGTTGATACATAGGTATATGTTAAATCAACATGACACCAGTCAAATGATAGTTTGAAAACATTTCATGTGATGTTTATGTTATGCATGTGTCACTACACTTGGAGATGCTCAGGCACCAAGCAGTCTAACCAATGTCACACAATAAAAATTAAGGTTAGACATTATGAACTTCTAAGCTACATTTACAGACAAGTGAATTTTCCTTGAATGACATCCTTCTGAAAGATAAATTAGGTGAGAATTTCCTTGTGTGATTTAATGTCTTGTGATTAGTTGGACATGTTGACTAAAAAGGCTAATCTATACTAAGATGGGCATTTAACACTGTTACAAAAATGATGCCATTATTATTGTCATAGTAAAATTCTATGTGTGGCTCTTGATCTCAATTTTTCTCTGTAAACTGTATAACGATTATCTGTTAATATTCTGCAGGGACACAAATAACACAACCATGGTTGAATAAGAAATAGCAGTGCTCTGCCCATACATCAGATTTCAAAGTGCCTGATATCCAGATGATATGATAATAGTTAAATATATTGCCTCATTGCAACACTACTATCACTGATCTCTTCAGGGTGTTCAACAAGTAAAGTTTAGAGACCATAACTACAAAGGTAATTGGGCTAAGAGGACAGCCAATATTTTGGCCTTGGCTCTCCAAGATCACTGAGGACCCAGAACATGAGAACCTTTTCGATGAGCAGGGAAATTGCTGGATCCCCAAGGAAAAGAATAAACAAGTGCACAGTGTGCCAAAGAAGGGTCACAAAGGGAAAAAATTCTCCTATGTTTTCACAAAAGGAAACATAGTCAAGCAAGGCTGTGACCCATCTTGATGTCTACACTGATAGAGGAGCTGAGAGGTTCTCTCCATGGATCTAAAGAAATGTCTAAAGAGACTAAACTGATCTAGATATACAGCATGAGCTTAGTTTTAATTAACACGTCTCACCTTAATTTGGTCTTAAAGACTCTACAGAAAGTTATAATAAAATATGTATAAAGACAATGCCACATTAATAAGCTAGTTAGAAAAGGAGCTCCAATTGCTGATCCCTTCTGGCAGTTTCCAGCTACATAAGTAGGTGACCAATTTTATGAGTGATTAGATACAGTAGAATCTATAAAAGCTCAACAAGAATCTTTAAATTATCTAGCTAAAAGTGTCCTTAAAGCTCAGAAGACTCCATGTTCTTACAAGTACAACTGGAGAGACTTATGACAAAATATTTGATTCCATCAATAGAGGAATCTAAGAGTCAGTGAATTGCATTGCTATTCCAATCCATTAAGAATGGTTTCGAGACTTGGCCCTTTTCCCAACCTACCTTTTGATTCTAGTACTTGTGCTTCAATTATACATGCTCTAATTTCTTGGAAAATTTGTTTATTTCTTTCTAGAGGCTGCAAAACTCCAAATGATAACTTAGATGGAGCCAATGATGTGTTAGACTCCTTTTTCCAGAATCCACTCCAACCTTGTAATGAAAGTTTATAACTGCTAAACCACAACCTCACTTCCATCTGAGACCCATTAGATTAGTTCCCTGAAGAAGACCCCTGATTGTGGTCTCCCCTACATTATTGCTTTCTAAACTCCAAGCAGCTAGATGGAAACTATGCCCCTTCTCCCTTAACCACAAATAGGGTAGATCTTCAGAGGGGGAAACACTGTAGACTGCTAAGGTAGTTATAGTTATTATATGTAGTTAGACAGGGGTGGGCCCTCAGCACAGATTAATGTGGTGGAGTCACATTTATTGAAAGCCAGGCTTCAATAAAAAGAGGAATGACTACACCTATGTATTTCCTTGTGGAATAAATAACAATGAATGATATTCTAAATATGCCCCAATCACCTTGGGTAGGGTGCCTAAATTTTCCTAATCCATCTCTCACATGAAAATCCTTGTTAGTTCCTGTATGTTGCTATGTGACTTGCTTCCCCATTTGATATCCATTTAATCAATATTACTACATGAATGTACTTGTAATCTTATTGTTTCGCCATAGTTTTCTCCCACTTCACACCTACCTAGTGATTTCTCATTGCATTAATATTACCTAAGTGACTGTACATGTAATCTTATTATTTGGGCATAATTTTGTCCGACCTTGAGCCTGCCTTACCTAGTGGCTTTACTCAATAAAACACCATTGAGAAGTGGGGTCATTGGGCAACCACTTTGTGGGCCTCCTTCTGTATCTCTTAGACAGAGTCTTTCTCTCAATAAATTCTTCCTACTCTTAAAAAAATAACACTATAAGTTAAGACTATAACTTGATTTTTATCTTACAGGTGAAAAAACTGACACATGCAAAATAAGTACCTTGCACAAAGTCACACAATTAGCAAATAACTCACCAGGAATTTAGACCCAGAAATTCTGACTCAAGATATCACTGTTATGGTGCTATAAAGTGTTGCATAATGCTAACCATTTTCTTCAATACTAAATACAATGTTGAGTAGCTAGTAAGACCTGAGTAATTATTTAGTGAAAAAAATGAACAGAAAGAAGACAGACAGACAGAGAGAAATATTAGATGGTTTCTATAGGAGTGAAATTCAGGTAAAGCAAACTGTTCAGAGGACCAGGCAACCTGATTCAGTTGCAACAGTATGTTATCATTACAGGCACACATGGAGAATATGAGACTAAAGACACCTCCATGTGACCTTTTATCAAATATCAAAATACTCTAACTCCTCCATGTAAAACTTTTATGCAGACATTGAAAGTTGTATTTTTAAATCATTTACTGACATAAAGAAATGCTAATGTCATGGTTTCAAAATAAAATACAAAATCAGAATTTCACATAGATTAAATATTACCCTTTGACACTATCTACAAAAATTTTCTATGCACCTACCATGTCATGCAGAACTTACAGTTTTAGATTTTGACCTACAGATATGATTGCACACAGGGTAATGGTATATGTACAATAATATTCATTGAGGCATTCTTTGTACAGTGATCCCTCACCAATCACAGGATTTGCATTCCAGAGAATCCTGTAACAGATTAAAATCTGCAAAGTAGTGGAGTTACATTTATTTTATTATTCGTATATGTTTAAGGCTTTATAAACCCTTCCCCCCTCCTGTAAATCTTTCCCATTCTGTTATTAATCTTTCCCAGACTCTTATAAACAGCTCATATGCTCTTAAATACCTTGTACACTCTTAAACCTATGTAATTTTAAGAACATGTGAAATTCTATGAGTACTCACTAGTGAAGTGTACTATAACTTGGGTGATGAAGATCATGAATTATGTACCTGTGCAGTACCTATGGTGATGAAGGTGTTGACAATGAGATGAATGTACTGTACAGCCAAGAAAAGCATGGGTTTTTTGACTTATAAATAAGCCATGGCTTTATCATAAAGCCTACAACATTCACACACATAATCAGTGTTACTCAATGTTTTTGGGCCCTAAAATCAAGAGTTTTGCCTTCATTCTTCATAATAAAATTATGAGATGACATATGTGTCCAAAATAAGCACATATCATCAACGTTAAAAACTTGTTCAAGCTTATAGCCCCCTTCCTCGCTGATGGATTGAATATATTCACGTACTCCCTAGCTCCAGCTTTATGCACAGAGGCAGCATCACCATGCAGAGAACTGCTCTTGAGTCAAAAGCATCTCTGAAATTTGTCAAACAAGCCCTTGCTGGCACTTAATGGGGTTGGTCTGGTGGGAGAAACACTCAACGGTCCTGCCTCTGTGTCGTCATCCTTATCTTCATCCTCAGCACAGTTGTGAATGCCCCTGCTTTCTCCAAAATTATCACAAAAATTCTTGGCCTTTGTCCAGATGGTGTTGGTATACAGTGAGATTTTTTTTTCCTGCAGTTATTTATCCACAGGGCCAGTGCAGACCCCATCCTCACAATGGCCTTATTGCTGGAAGTAACCACCCGGTTTACAGCCTTGTTAAAAATCATTGTTGTCATAGACCTAATATTCCTCTCATCTTTCTTTATAAAGTAAATAGTAGATGTTGATCTCATAATGGCGGTGTATAGCCATGTAGCTTTTGTCTTCCTTTAACGTGTTGAGAAGTTCTACCTTTTCTTTGATGGTAAGCATCTTCCTCTGGTGCTTGGGTTCACTGTTAAAAGCCTTGGAGCAGAATGTTTGGGTGGCATCATAGGGCTTGAAATAAATTCAAACCTTTATGAAAATTTCACATAAACACAACACCACAGAGCAACACAATGTGCAGTGATCAGACATTGGTGTGAAGTGGACAAGGAGAGATGCTGAACATATGGGCACAGTGTGGGAGAGCAAACAGACTGATGCTATGGTCACTGAGCCAATCAGCTCCCAGGATACAGAACACACTGCTGCAGTTGGTCACCTTCCATCCCATCAGCCAATATTGTGCTGTGTACAATGTCACATTGGTAAACTTGCTCAAGCAGTAGTGGGGTACTGCTTTTCAATGGTGTACACTGATGAAATATATACTATATTTTATTTCCATTGAATGATCTTTTAATATTTTTGAATTAACATAAATTTTAATATTTTTATATTGTTTTCAATTTTTTAGGCAAAAAGAATTAAAATCATAAATATTATATAAATACCTATATAAGGGAAAATCCCACTATATAGCAAAAACTCTGTGATAAAGAGATAGATATATATTTTCTAAAAACCCGTGATAGAGTGAAGCTGCAATAAGTGAACCATGATATAGCGAGGGACTACTACATTTGCAAAAAAATTATAAATGACCTCAAAGTACTTCATTAGTAAATAAGTTGAATAAGTTTCTGCTGATTTATGTAAAATGTACACCTTTTAAAAAGTGAGGCAGTCCTTTGGGACAGAGAAGGAGCTCAGCCTGGGGAAACGGTGACTGGGCAGCCCGTCTCTGTGGAACTTCTTGCTGGCAGGGGAGGCCTGTTGTACAGAAGCAGCCCAGTTCTTTGTGGAATTCTCCATTTGCGGGTGAGGCGTGCCTGTGTGCTCCACCCTGCTCCTTTGGGACAGGGAAGGAGCTCGGCCCCAGGAAGTGGCACCTGAGCGGCTCCTCCCTGTGGAACTCTGTTGGCGGGTGAGGCCTGCTGCAATGAAGGAGCCCTGGGTTCTGTGGTCCTCTAGATTGGGAGGTGAGGCTTGCTCTCCCCTGACCAGGTACCTGAGGATCCCCAAGCAGTGGCCCCTGTCTGGCCACCACCGGATCCATGGCCGAGGCCTGCATGCTTTCCATGCACAGTATGGACACCCTGGTACCAAAGGCCAGACTTCCCCCATGATCATAGTTGTGGTTTGAGCCATGAACCCCAGCAATTGCCTGGGTATACTGGGACCAGTGGTCCACAGCCTTTTACCATCTTGGGTTAAGTTTGATATCCAGGTAAACTAGGGACCCTAGAGTACTTTGGTGAGCTGCCTGGGTAGCTTGCATCTCAGCACTTTTCATCTGACTTCCAAAATGACAAGATGTAGGAGCAAAATGCAGTCTCAGAACTCAACTCCACCCAGAACAAGCCCAGGAGACACTGGTATAGGAGAACTTGGAAGCCTGAAATCTCTGAAATGATCACATTTGAAGTAAAAAAACAACTCCATCAGGCCATAGAAGAGGTCAGATCAGAAATAATCTCTCAGGCGAAAAATGAAACAACAATAATAATGAAAGAAATGCTCCACACATCTAGAGAAGAAAGAGATTAAAAAAATAGATGAACATAGGCAACAGAAGGAAATATTATATGAGCAATTTAGTAATAAATTAGAACACATGAAACAGACTTAAAGAGATTTCCAGGA
>PVLD010032238.1:0-14885 GCA_004027595.1 Dinomys branickii
AATTTGCATGTCTGTATATGGGTCCATACATCTACAATTCGAAGATATCAATGGATAAAGCAACAACTACTGTTGAGACCATATCACCTTGTCTATAGATTAGTTGTGATTGTACTATTTTCTATGATAATGGGTGTCTGTTTGTCAATATGTTTTTGTACTTTTATGTTTCTAAAATTAAAAAAAAAAAAAAAAATTTGTTCTACTTGGGTCAGAAACCTTGGATCAAAGTGGTGACAATTTCTTTCTTCTCACCACCAGCTAGTCCCTACAAAACAAACTTCTTTCCACTTTTACTGGCATTCCCTTTTTGGAATACCATCATCTCTTACCTGACCTACTAGTTTAAAAGCCTAATTTGCCCTCCTAGTTCTCCTCTTCCCCTCAAATTCATTCTCCCTAGGGTGACTAAAATCAATGTTTAAAACAGAAATCCGATCACGTTATTATCTTGCTTAAAACTCTTTGTGACTTCTCCTTGCTATTGGAATGAATTCCAAAGGTTTATATTAAACACGAACCTAGAGATTAAACTGTTGCTATTTACTTATAGACCTCTGTGATAGAAATGGCTTATTAGCCTATTCAGGTTTTATAAATTTAACATCTTTCTTTTCATTATTCCGCTATCTTGCTAAAATGTTCCTTAACCTCATATTAAATTAATAGAACTACAATTCCCCCTCATAACGATGACCCAAGGTTTCTGGAGACAACTGAAGTACCACATCACATTCTGCTCTTGCCATGGATCCAGTTTACCTAGATTTAGTGCTGCCCTTAACTGCTCAAAGAACACACACAAGCTTAAAGAATTGCAAGTATAGTAACAACAAAAACAAGTATTAATACTACACAATAATAGTAATTGGAAAGTTTTAGACTGGTAATAACAAAGAACTAGTTATGATAATCACACAGAAATGGAAAATGAGGATAATTAGGGCACAGCAGGTGCCAAAGACTGCTTCTTGAAAGACCAATAATGATCAACAGTTCATATTGCTTTGTATAAGTCAACTCAGCCTTCTATTTCACATTTCTCCATTTTTATAATACTGTTAAAAAAAGAGGCTCAGCAAATGGATTCCCTAGTTTGATCTCATGTTTTAATAGTCTCAAAATCTGGTGAGTGAATTCTAAGACTGGCACAAAATCATTAATACAGGAAAAAAAGGGGGGAGAAAAAGGGTACTCTCTTTCCCTGACAAAGCTCCTACTTACCATGCCACAAACTGTACAAACTTTGAAAATGGAAGTATATGCCCACTAATACTTAATTACGATGTCAGGTTCCAATACTGCTCTTAGTATTGGTGGATTTCATAAATTAAATGGTCCACATTGCTTTACCTGATACATTCCAACTCCAATGTGCTTCGGCTCGATTTTCACTAGCTCAGCTAATGGATCTTGTACGCGCCTTGCTATGGAAACTGAAAAAACAGAATCAGACAACAAGCATTACTTAATGTGAAAAGCAGCACTCAAATAATTACTTACGTTCATCCTTCATAACGTAAGTACTTAATCCTGTCCCTCCTCTTCCTTTCCAAAGACCAACAATGTAAGATTCAAAGTTCTCCTTTTTCATTCAAAACTAGAATGCAAATTTCAGGACTAATTATATGCAAAAAAAACTACTAGGATAGTTTTTAAGCAAACAGATTGAAAGAATTATAGATTTGGAAAAACAAGTAAAACAGTTTCTATATTTATACAATTATCTATTCACTCTTTTAAGTAAAACATAATAGGTTACCTCATGTTTGTAAAACATAATAGGGTACCTCATGTTTAAAGAGAAAATAGGGTTTTGCTTTTAGTGTTTTATACTTTTTAAGAACACTGTGCTATTATAAATATGAGTTATTTATCAAATACAGTGATTAGCACTGAATAAGTGATGAAATTATACCAGTTTTTTCTTCGGGGGGGTGGGGCTGGGAAATGAACTCAAGGCCTTCAAACTGAGCTACAGCTCCAGCCATTTTTAATGTTTTATTTTGACATTGGATCTTGCTAAGTCATTAAGTTGTCCAGGTTGAACTTGAACTTAGAATCCTCCTGCCTTACTTAGCCTCTCAGAATGCTGAGATTATAGGCCTGAGCCACACATCATGCATTAAGAATCATGTCTTAATGCAAACAGACACTGAGCCTGTTAGCTAGTGAGTACACTTGTCAGGCTTTGAACATGACTGCAAGGGCACCCTGGGAAGTGCTAAGAGTCCCAGTTGCTTACCTCTCCCACACAGGACTGATCTTACTCCTTTTTTCATGATTACAATGCATGCTTAAGAAACCTGAAAATCAACCCCAACCATGACTTTATCTGTGTCATAATTTGTACTTGACCATCATTTATTGTCATCAATTTATTTTACCAAATATAAATAAAACATTGTATCTTAGTTTATAAAGTAGATTTTGCTAGCAAATAGATACTGAATATGAATCTTACAGATACTTCTAAAGCCACCCACCCTATCCAGCCCCAAGTAGCAGAGTTACCGTGAGTCCTGACACACAAACCACTTCTACTTCCTAAATGTATGAAAGCTAATCAGTATCACCTACTCACATAAGGTGGATGGATTATAAATTAATTAAGTGAAAACATTAAGACTGTCGAAGGAAATCTCATGTTTGTTTTCATATTAAACTGTTTAAGGTCTGGCAGCATAAGTCACATCTCCATAAGCAGCTGTCCAATTCTCCAGTTGCTGAGTTGTGTATATCTCTTTCATCAGAGATAAGATCTATTGTGAACAGTTCACTGCATGGTTACTTAATTTTTTTTAATATCCCTTATTACCAGCTCTACCATATAGTAACAATGGCAGCTTGCAAAGCCAGCCTAAAACAGTAAGCCAGTGTCATACAATCTGCCTCTTTCCCTCACAAAATAGCTAGGGATTACAAAATGTTCACATATACCTTCCTATCAAAAATCACAAGGCAACATTACAGGCCACAGCACAAATACTCTCCTCTAATAACCACACTAATCATTACAGATTGAACATACAGTGCTACCAGATATGCTCGAAATTCCTAAAGCAAATATTTATATATCCCACCGTTTAAATTTATGCCACAGGAAGAATGATTTTCACACAAACATATATAAATTGCCAAATACTTTAAAAGTTAAAAAAAAAACCTACAACAGTAAGCCAAAAATATAGGCATCAAAACATTTAACATTTAATGTATAGGAAAGCAGTATCAAAAGTCCAATGAAAGGACACCAATAATGAGTAAAGCTCTCAAATCTATGCCTATTGGAGAACCCACATTATGAAAATCTAAACACAGAAACTGGTTGCAACAGTTGTATAACTCGGGAAATACAGGCAGATTCTCATATTTAAAATTTTCTACACTATACAAAAGGGTTTTTTTTTTTTTAACTATTTTCTATCTGGTTCACTTCTAATCTCTGTGACCTTTTTTTCCATTCTAACATTACTAAATGTAACAGAACGATGTAATGAAAATTACGGCTTCTAGGTGACATATTACTTCAAAAGTTAAGTCCAAAGATCCTCTGGGGTTACAGCCCATAATATACAGCTTTACCAGATATCACAGTGTTTCCAGAACTCCTAGTTTCCTCTCAGATGCTGTTCACTCTTTGTAGTATAAAAACCCAAGCATAGAAGAGAAAGGAAGCAGGCAGAGAATGATTATCTCAAATAGAGCTCAACAGTTGTGTGTCCAAGCTTCACAGAGAAGATGAAGCTGATTTTTTGCTGCAGGATCACCAAGAAAGAGCTATTCAGCACACAGTAATAATTCAGAGCTCCAGATTGAGACTTACAGGCTGACAACAGACTACTGACTGAGAGGCAGCTCAGGAAGAACATTTTAAACAGCTGATCAAAGGAATTACATAACAAGAATGCCATGGTCCACATTTGAGGAATATCTACCATTTAAGACACAGAAGAAAAAGAAGGCGCCGTGAAAGAGGCAAGGAATGCAGATGAGACGACCACAGTATAAAAGTCAAAAGAGACACCTGGAAAATACAGTGTTACTATATGCCCCAAAATTTACTCCTAGGCATATACTCAAGAGAAATGGAAAAATAAGGTTATGTAAGAGCTGATACATGAACAGCATTATTTATAATAGCCAAAAACCCCACAAATATCAGCTGGATGGATAAATAAAATGTGGTATACCCATAAAATAGAGTATCAGTTGCTAATAAAAAGGAACGAAGTGGTGGTACCTGTACCACATAAATGTACCCAAGAACATTATGGTAAGTGGAAGAAGCTAGCCAGAAAGGACCACATACTGTATGATGACATTCATAACCCCTGTCCAGAGCAGGCGAATCCACACAGTTACAGGACAGCACCCTGGGCTGGGGGGTGGTAGGCGGGAGGAGGAGCTGACGTGACTGCTAGTGGGTAAGTTTCTTCTTGGGGTAATGAAGATGTCTACAAACTGGACGGTGACAATTGTGCAACTCTGACTATATTAAAAACACTGAATTGTATACTTTAAAGGATAAATTTTATACTGTATATATGTCAATTAAGCCATTATATTTTTAAAAATTCAGTATATTCAAGTGTATGCCAAATACTGTTTTGTCCACATAAGACATAAATATTTTGCTTTATTGCTACTATTTACCATTGTTCGGAAAACTAGTCAATGCACTTTGACAAAAAAGGGTACATATATTGAAATGACAAATGGTAGATGATGATGATATTTGCAGATAATGATTGTCTCCCTAAACTACTCAAAGAGCAAGTCAACTGAAAAACTGCCAGAACTAATCAAATTCCAACCAGGCAGCTGAATTTCAAGACATACAGACAAAAGCCAGTGTTCACATGCAATCCACAATCAGTGAGATGGAATGGGGAGCAAAAGAAACAAGGAGATTTGCTCAAATTGTAACTATAATTACAAGAGGTGTAAGTTAAAATTTAAAAAAATTTTTTAAAGCCTCACGAACCTATTAATCATACGTACATAAATTATTTATTATATAATTTGTGATAGTTAACTGCTTATGTCAACTTGAGTAAGAAATACCCAACTAGTAAGAAATGCTATCGCACCAGTACAGTTCTGTGTTTGGAAGACCCACCCTAGGGAAGACTGGGCCGGAGTGGTATAAAAGGGACACGAAGAAGGCTGGCTGGCTTCTGTTTCTCGGAGGAGCTCTGGTCTTTGCCTTTGCCTTGGACGTCTTCTCCTGACGTCCACTGCAGACTTCAGTTCTTCAGCCCTCCAGTGTAGGCCCATCAGGCTTCCCTAGCAAACCCTTCAGCCTCCTGATATGGACTCGCATGGGACATGATAGTGAGCTCCAGGCTTTCGACTGGATCCTTCCGGTTCTCCAGGGCACAGACAGCCCTTCTGCACTCTTTCACACCTGCCTCTGTGGGCAGCCGATATAAGCCAGTCATATAGATTCTTACATATTTCTGTACCTTGCACTAAATCTGTTTTGCTAGTAAACACAGACTGATACATAATTTTAACCATAAAACCATAAAAATAAAATGTACAGAATTGAGATAAAAGCACACATTTAAAAGAATCTCTGCACATTATACAGAGTTTTAGAAGTATTTATAAATGAGTCTAAACTTGGAAAAAATGCATAAGATGAATGCAATTAAAAAGATATTTGGGCCAGGCGTGGTGGCATACACCTATAATCCCAGCACTCAGGAGGCTGAGGCAAGAAGATTTCTGTGAATTCCAGACCAGCCTGGACTACAAAGTGAGTTCAAGACCAGCCTGAACTGTATAGTGAAACCCTGTCTCAAAAACAGAGAAAGAAAAGAAAGAAGAACAGAACAGAACAGAACAGAACAGAAAAGAAAAGAAAAGAAAATTTCAAGCAAGTGCCACAGAAATTGAGTCTTGTAACAGACTAGATGGACTCATGGTGGTGAACCTATGGCACACAAGCCATAGCAGGATGTTTGTATCACTGCAAGCTCTAAAAGATTCACCACATTAGATAGACCAATGAAAAGAGGGTTGTTAGTCTTATGACTAAAAGGGAACGAATCACGTACAGAAAGGATAAAGCACTAACAGCTGGCCTCTCTTGAGAACTAACTCATTCCACAAACCAGAATGAATACTTTCCAAGACCAATGCCCTCATAACCTAACTAGAATCCTGTACTAGATCTTTATCTCTTCAGCATTCTACCCTGGCAATATTGCCATGGTAGGGACTAAGCTCTCAGCATTTGAACCTTTGGAGGACAAACCACACCCAAACTCCAGGTGGGGTTAAAGGTAAAATCCAGACCTGAAGGGAGCTCAAGTCTTCAAGTTTCTCATGCATTAATCACTAGGAAGAGGAATGCACCCAATAAGAAATAGGACTTCAAAAGGGAGTAAGCCCTAAGAAAGCAAGAGCTGGGACTTCCAACTTCTTTGAATATTTGCCCTTAGGACTACTTTCCAGAGTGTCCAGGCAGATACTCTGGATTGATACAGATCAAACACCACCACTGGCACACAGAAGTGAGGAGAGACACCGAGGGCAGGCACACCTGCAGTGAATCACAGACCAAAGACACAGCCAGTGCAACTTGGAAATCAGAGTAAGCAGTGAGCGACTCCCTTTACTGTCTTGTTTTGTCACAGTCTTATTGGAATGTTATGACCTGGTCTCACTCATGATTCTGTGACAGGTGCCTATATGGCCTGAGAGTTAAGAAGAAACAGCAGTCACTTTGGCTGTGGGAGACCTTGGAGGAGCACTGTCCAGAAAAAAAGGCCCAAACACTTTCCACAACACCACGTTAGAAATCACCCTTTCAGTGCCAACTCAGGAGGTCCTGGATTTTGTTTTTTATAAAGAAAATTATCATTTTATTATAGATGTTAGACACACAAATATGTACACACTTACTAGCTGCTAAGTTGTAGTTTCTTCAGCTGCAAAGTGAAAGTAATAGTCTACTAGGGCAACTGGTGAGGATAAAATAAAATAATCATGGTGACGCATTTCCTACAACTTTCTATATATATTAAGTGCTTATGAATGATTAGAATTTTTTTGTTTATTTGAGACAGGGCCTTGCTATGCAGCTCAGGCTGGCCTTGAGCTCACTTTGTAGCCCAGGTTGTCTCAAACTCACAACCATCTTCCTGCCTCAGGGTCCCAAGGGCTGGGATTACAGGTGAAAGATTAGAATTAGCAGTTTCTACTATGACTATTTCTACTCCTCCTACCATTACATTACAGGCTACTGTTATTACAAGGCAAGCACCAAAGAACACTAGGTAAGTAGGCAGGGCCCAGGTGGAGCCGATGGGACAGGGAAGATTTTCATAGAAGACAGACTGTGTGTTGAGATTTGAGCTTAAGAAAATAACTTTAGACGGGGGGGCAGTGGCACAGGACAAACAACTGAAGAGAGACTACAAGGCTTTTCACATGTGAAAAAAAAAGATTTTAGGGTGTTGATTAATGAGAAACTCTTCAAAAACATACTTCCAGGTACAAATTTCAAGGACACCAAAAGAAACTTGCTATGAATATTTAAAGAAAAAAAAACTAAATAAACGGTCTCTTGTGAACAAATTGATCTATATAACTCCCCTATTGCCCAGAAAAATGCTTCCATCAGATCTAGTATTCACTGTTCCCTAGAGTGTTCTGTAGTGTTCTTTAAAAACAAAACTGTATTCTTCTTTCCTGTAATTGCAACTATTATTCCAATCAAACACTTTCTGACACACCAGTTCTTATGCATATGCACATCATTTAAATTTTCTTGGCTATTTAAAATATTTAGCTTGTCACACATGCAAGTCCACAATGGCATGCTTTTGTGCTAGCTCCTCACCTGCGCTTCTCAGATTGGGATCCAGCCCCGGCATCTCTTTGTTGGCTTCAGGGCTCACGCTATAGATTGATGCTCCTGCTTCACTGACGATGCTAAGGAAGAAAAGCAGGAATGTCACTTACCAAGCTTTCTACCTGATCAAAGAAAATACGTAACACAAACTAGCTATTACAGGAAAAAATTATAGGGGCAAAGCGATCCCCTTATGTCTCAATGATACCTACAGCACATACTATTCATCAAGGTACAGTGATTAAGCAATGTTTGGTTTTTCCACGTAGCAAATGCACAGGCTTAAATCCGGATAAATCCATTCTGCTGTTTTCTCTGTCACTGATAAACTTTACTGATGAACAAAATAAATGCTTAGCTTCTCCTGTGTTGACTTTCTTTTCTTTTTGTACCAGGAATCAAACTCAGGACCTTGCTCTTGCCAGGCAGGTGCTGTCTCTGAGCTACATCCCTGGCCCCCTCCTGTGTTAGAATCCACTCTTGACTGATACTTAAGATTTCCATCTGAACAAATCACTCTAAGCCTCCTTGGAAAGCATATACTCACATGTGTAGATATGTGCATACATAAACACACAAAACACTGCCATAAACACTGACATTGTTATCACCTGTTTATATCATAACCACTACGTAAAAAAGAGAGAGATCAGTTAAGATGTCACCTTACTTCTTTTCAGGAGGGTTTAAAATAATTTTTTGTGACTTTGAAGACTTTCACTTCAGACAGACTAGTATTAAACCACTTATCATTTATTTAATCACAGCCTCATACGTACCATCCTCTGCCTTTCTTCAACAGTTCCAAGTACTTTACAAACCACAGTGGGAACACTCTCTTACAGCTGACATTTGTATGATGGTTACATTTATACAAATTCATCAACACTGTCAAATTAAGAGTTCTCCTTTATGACATCATGTACAAAGGAACATCATCTACCCTGAGTAAACACAATACCTGTGGCTCCATGGAAGGAGCGGCTGAGCTGGAGACCGACCACACACTCGGGGCTGGAGCAAGGCCAGCCCCGAGGACATGGAGCGCCCGCGGTGAGCCACGTGAACACGCTGCTGGGACTAGAGCAAGGCCGGCCCAGTGGTTGTCCAGCCTTGGTGTTCATCCCTGTTAACTGCATCACGGAGAGCTCTGAGAATGTTTCAACCTTGCACTTTTGACTCCATCGTGCACTTCCCCTCTTTTTACTGTGTATAAATAAAGATGCAGATCGTGCTGGCTTGTTGCTACCTCTCCATCAGAGGTCAGGGTGTGCCCGGTCCCAGCTTTCCTTTTATTATGTGTCTAGTTTGTCTTCATCTCCCATCGCCCCCTCTCAGGACCCCACTAGCCATGCTGGTCAAAGCAGCTCGATACCACGATTACCCAGGCATCCGATTCAAAAGCATAAATGTGTTAGTGCTCCACTTTTAATCTACACATAGTAACCATTCCCTTCCTCTGCTCCTCACTGTTCACTTCAATTATTAGGTAAGTTCCATGGATAGCTTTTTAATATATTGCCCTATTATAAAACTGAATACTGAAAGATACAGTGTATCAAAGTTGGTTTGCTTCCCCTTATCTTTGGAGAACTCAACTCTTTTTTTTTTTTGGTAAAGAAAGGCTCTTGCTGTGTAGTTCAAGTTAGCCTTGAACTCACTGTGTAGCCAAGGCTGGCTGTGAACTCCTGGCAATCCTCTTGATCCCCCTGCCTCTACCTTCCAACTGCTGGGATTAAAGGCAAGCATCACTATGCCCTGCCCCAGTTTACTGTTAACCTACTTTTTGTGTGTGGTACTGGGGATTGAACCCTGGGCCTTCACACTGAGCTAAATTCCCATCCCTTTTTTCACTCAGTTGAATACAGACATACACAACAACTTGAGGAGGCCACCAGCACGTTAGGAAGATCACTCTAGAGAACTCAAGACTTATTTTTTGGTAACCAAGATCTATTACAGCATTCAAAATTTGTGACAGGAAAAATGGACACCGCAACTGAAAAGTATATCCGTTCAGATTGTTTGTCATTAACAAAATCATGATGCAGTAAGAGGTTAACAATGTGTATTTTATACCAGCCATAAAACCAAGCACTTTATAGAAATTACAGAAGCTGGGCATGTGGTGCACATCTTTGATCCAGCACTCGGCAGGCTGAGGCAGGAGGATTGCTGTGAGTTCGAGGCCAGCCTGGGCTACATAGTAAGTTCAAGGCAGCCTGAACTACATAATGAGACCTTGTCTCAAAGAAAGAGAGAGAGACAGAAAGAAAGGAAAAGAAATTATTACCTTATTTAATAGATTAGGTTTTATTTTATAGGAATGCAATGTCCCCAAGGTCAACTGAGCTGGATTTGGATCCTAATCTGCTTCATCTGAGTATTTTTCCTCTTCCCAGCACTAGGGATTGAACTCAAGAGCCTTTGCAGTGAGCTACATCCCCAGACCTTTTATAATTTTTTTTGGAGAAAGGGTCTCTCTAAGCCATCAAGTTACCTGGGCTGGGCTTGAACTTGCAATCCTGCTGTAGCCTCCCAGAATGCTGGGATTATGGGGTGTGTGCCACCATGCCTGGTTTAAATCTGAGCTCTTAACCTACACAACCTAACAACGCCTAAAAAGTTTCAAAACCTTTCATTAAAATGAGAACCCATTTTCCGGCCTCAAATAAATCTTTCCCTAAAGAAAAACTGCTTCAACAACAGATCTATAAGAACTCATTACTATCTTTCATTATCTTCATTTTTGACTAAAAGATAAACTGAGTATTGTTTTCTGAAGTACTTAAGATAAAACCTAAACCATATAGAAGGTCAAATTTCATCTAAAATTTCAGGTACTACTTTTAAAATTAAAAGAAATTGTGTACAGCCAGGCATGGTAGAACATACCTATAATTCCAGCTGCTCAGAAAGCTGCAGCAGGTGGTTAACAAATTCAAGGTCAGCCTGGACAACTTAGCAAGACTCTGTCTCAAAAATTTTTTTTAAAAAGCTTTTGCCCTATTATAATAACTGAATACTGAAAGATACAGTGTATAAAAGTTGGTTTGCTATGCGGAGAACTCAACTCCAAATTAGGGTGAGCTAACCATAGTAGCACATGCCTATATGCTAGTGTTTGGGAGACTGAGGTAGGAGGATTAAAAAGATTGAGCCTAGCTAACCCAGGCAATTTAATGAAAACCTGTCTCAAATTTGAAAAGAGTTGGGGATATAGCTCAGTACAAAGGCTGCAGGATTCAGTCCTCAGTACTGAGGGGAAAAAAAAAGAGAGGGGAATTGTTTTTCTCCCAAATAAGACTTTGATTATGCTTATCTTCTATATAATGATCCAGAAGAAAATAAAAGATTAAATAAAGCTTAAAGTGAAGGAAATTATTAGTGTAGCATGATAATATGAAAGTAAAACTAGCACACCAGAACTGATTTAAGAGTTCTGGGACAGCAGGGCCTCCTAACCCGGGGCTGCTAGATCCTGGGCAGACACAAACAGGATCAACTAAAGCTATATGAAAACTGTTGTGTTGATGTATTTCCCCCTCTAGGAAAGGGGTTCTAGCTTTCACTACTGATTACTTAAAGAAATCCATGTCCTCAAAAGAGGTTCAAAAACACGACCATAGGATAAGAATATTCAGTCAGAAGTATAGAAAACTCCTTTTCAAATACAAAGCAGCACTGAATCTAATGAAGTGTGTTCCTAAAAGACTAGTGTGTCCAGGAAGTACAGGCCGGACCTATTACTATGAAAAAAAAGAATATTTTTAAACTCTCACCACAAATTTATTTTCTACCATTTCCAAAAACCTACGAAGTCACAGCTACTTTAGCAAAGGGAATTGAATGGTAAATTAAAATTCTAATTATCTGTGGCTGTTAGCAGTTGGGTACCTGAGAATTTGCTGGGTGATTCACTGTCTCTTAGAAGTTATAATTCTCAATAGACTGAGGGGAATAGTTGCAAAGAAAAACACTCAGATAATAAATATTCCTCTAAATACCATACTGCCACTTCTTTTAAACAGAGGAATACAAAACAGATGTGACACATGCACCCAAAGATTTTAGATTAACATTAATATTAAATCAATACAAAATGTAGTAAATTTTATATGCTTTCGTTAGTGAATGGTATGGGTCCAATAAACAGTTCAGTACCGAGCATGGATCAGAAAGCTTAAATAACCTAAATGAACAAAAACCTCAAACTGATTATTTCAATATAAATCAGAAAAAAAGTATATGTGACAAGAAGTAAATGAAACAAATCAAACTGAGAGTGGTGATGATTTTATCCAGAAGTTGCTAAGAACAAACGCGACGAGACGGCCCTCCCAATCTTTTCACTGCTATTTGGAGTTCCCGGAGAGACATCCCCCAGGAAGCTCGCTAGATTTATAAGGCACATCTGTTTAATGAGAAATTTCTCAATGAACTATTGGAAAATATTTCAATTATCTCTAATATATTGAAGAAAGCAAAAATAAAGCCTGTACAATATTCCTGTATCTAATTTAACAAGTATTACATTTCATAAAACAAATTTCTTTTCTATATAAATAGCTAGGTTCAAACTTTTTATCAGTTTGGTTGTTTTGTATATTTTTAGCATGAGGCCAATAAAATTAAGGAGGGTTATTATTTGGGGGAGTTTAACTGAAAGAATTGTAACTGAATTCATGTTTCAAGATTATTCCAGTACTCTAAAGGTCCTTAACACTGGTGAAGTTTAGAAAAATCACCTAAATAAATACATACGGTACCTCAAGGTTAAATATATGAAAGTATTTTCAGAAGCTAACATTGGAATAACATTTGCCACACCTATATATTAATATGCTAATTCTCCTTAATTCAATGAATAGCCTAAAAATTTTAATCTAATAGAGCACTATTTGGGATCTTTTGGGGTCTTTCATTTTAAGTAAACAAACTATGCCTTGATAATCTAAAAAGTAAATAAAACACCTACAATATAGATGCCTTTACTTTTAAATCCATTAAATGTTTTCTCCAAAAACCCTGCAAGTTAAAAATGCTACATTTTGTTATCCCAAGTAAAATTCAATGACGTTACTTTCATAAAACTGATTATTAACTTGTATAATTTGTCTTTTTAAAAGGTATTTAAATCACAGAATTGACATGTCCAGTTTGTAAGTCCCCCCTACCATGGCAGCCTGTGTATTTATTTGTTATGTTTGCAGCACTGCTTTCATTAGTACATGTTTGCGAGACATTCGCTCTGAAGTCACCTTGGGAAGTGAGTACATGTCCATAAACAGCCTGTTTCCTTTTTAATGTCCCCTTCCCTCCCTCTCCTTTTCTCTTCCTCTAACTCCTCTTTCTCAATTTTCATTTTTGTTGATATGATTAATCTTAGCTCATGTTTATGGCATAAAATGTTTACATTCACTGAGGTTAAGAGGTTCCTGTCTATGGTATATCCATGCAGTCCAAAACAAACTACCAATAGGCTGTATTCTGATGAAGTGTTTAAAAACAGGAATGCGAGGGAGATGAACCTTTTATAAGAGGGACGGGGATCAAGGGATGGAGGAGAGGGAGGAGAAGGGGATAAGGAGGACGGTAAGGTGTAGATGTGTTCTGTGTATGTACCAGTTCCCCATGATGAACGAATCGTCACGCACTGCAAACGTGTGCTAACAAAAATACAAAATAAAAAGCAGGTTTCCCTACCCTTTTCTTACGTGATAACAGACAGTAAGCTGCTTTCGTTTGAGTTTTTTACTTTTTACCAAATTGAAATAAGAAAGTGGGATTCTTTTCACAAGAAAATAAGACAAGCTTTTCTTTTGTTTATTTTTTTAAATTAGTGGGCTAATCATTTTCACATTCACTTATAAGGTTACAAGAAGTCTTTGAATAAATCTCTTCCTCTTTCCCCATTTCATAAAATGAAAATAGCTTTATCTCTTCTGATTTTAAAATAAATTACTTGTTCCCTATGTTAACAAGAGAATTTAATTTAAAGGTAATTTACTTAAATGAAAATATAATTATTCAGTTAGATATGAAAAACAGTCAAGAAATACCTCCTAAACTAATACAAATTGATGTTTTAATTCTTCTTAAAAGTATACTACAACCCTTAAGCCCAGTAACACCTTCCTCTTCTTTCTGCCTGCCAAAAAAAATGTAAAAAATTGCCTCTATGCTAACTTCCTAGTTCATTTCACTGAAGTTTTTAAAGTAATTTATCTACAGACTGTTCTTTTCAGATTAGAAACATTCAGAGTGAGGGCGGATAAGTAAGTTAAATTAGACTCAAGAGGTATCAGAAAGCACTAACAATATTAACCAACACAGACTTTAACTTTTTGCTCTGCACATGAAGTGATCCGTTCTGCAGTGTGAAAGGGTAGCCGCACGCTTGCTAGGGCTGGCAAACAAGGCCAAAACTCCAGCCACCATAAAAGGAAGGAGCACCGGGATTTCATGTTTGAGGGATACAGCTTATTCTAAGAAAATATCAAAGTTATTTTCAATTTATTTACTTAATGATGATTATCATTTCATGGACTTTAAAAACCAAGGCAATCTGCTGATGAAGAGTATGCAGCGAGACAAAGAAAATCAAATGCTGATAAAGATGTTTAACCAAGGGACTCTCTGATGCTCTGAAAATCAGAGCAAAAGTCAAAAAATGTGCCTTCTCTCTGAACTAGCTATTTCTAGGAATTTATTTGAAAAAAAAATTTACGGTCCGCTGTGAGCATATGTGCTTTCCCACCTCCAACCATGGCAGTTTGTATACACCCCTGTATGTTATAGTATAGTCTGAGGCAGCTGTATCTCTTCCCAAGGCGAGAGTCCAAGGATATAGATAAACCCAGGAGTACAGTTATTATCACAGGGAAGATGACTGATTGAGTGGTAGGGCAACGGAGATGAGGGAGGAGAAAAAACGAACTGATCAAAAGGGCCATCATCTGTGTAACCTGAGTAACAAAGGTGAAGGTAACATTATGTAGGACAGCATCCAGAGCTA